>JAWNPL010000021.1:0-2500 GCA_035047545.1 Drosophila paranaensis
GCCCCGCTTCTTATAGTATTCAGCTTCAGTGCAATATCAGCTGGTATGATGATCGTCGGCATCTCTGCAGGAGCAGTAGAACGTTTATTTCCAAGAGAATGAAATCCAACGAAAACAGTGTGACATATGGCTACAAAGATGTATTAAGGCATGTCCTTCAGGTAAATAAACAGAGAGAGGTTTGTGCCAGATAGAGCTACTGTATATGAAATGCAGTTGTTATAGACAAAGTATTTGTATGGCAGGCAATAATCATACTACAAAGTTATCTGGTAGAATTTTGGATCTAACGTTTATACATATTACATTCATATATCTATATTTAAAAAAAAATTGTTGCCAGTAATATAGCAGAACATATATTCCAACTTTTATATATTTGCAGAAGTAGGAGAATTTATATGGGGAATATATTTACTGTAATTTACCACAGAAAAATGCATTTATATAATGACACTGATTTCAAATGTTTTTTGATCTTTGAAATTCAACAACAAAACAAAATGTTGGCAATAATCATATGCAAAGTATGCAGAGTGATAAACATCATATATATCTACTCTATAAAATGTGCAAATAGAAGAATCAGAAAAATGTGCTCGGAAGCCAACGAAATATTTATGTCGTGGGTCAGTTGCAAATACTGAATTCTGGCTTTGTTGTACTGTAATAGCTCACTACAGTTTGTTTTAAAATGGTGATAGCCGTTCTGGAAAATCGGAAAACTACAGTACAAAAATTACAGTACACAGTACACAGTAAACAGTAGCCTACGTAGAAGAAAATGTCATCATATGTTTGGCAGGACAGTCATTAGAAGAGACAATACAATGTTTCGAATAGCCAGTTGTCGTTGTTAAGATAGTTACGAGAGAATTGCCAGGAAAATTGCAATACTATAAGTGTATTACATTATTAGTCACCATCAGCGTGCAAGGAAGCAACCTTGCTGTTATAGTACAAGAATAAATTGACACAACATATAAAGCATAGCTAACACGTAAGCAAGCGTTGCCTAGAGCAGCCAGTTTTGTGAGCTGATTTATAACTAAACGGCGCTTGATAGTGTGCACGGCTGCCATAGTACCAGGATGTTGGTGTCGATCGAGTGTAGCGCTCATCCATATGGTGGAGCGAGCAAAATAGTCGGAGCCAAAACTCCTCTATAGCCTGATACAAGTTGCGTTTATTTCTCCAAGAAGCCAGTATGTTGTAGCGCGTCGTCGTGAAAGGGGAAGGGTTCGAATTGGGTCACAGCTCCGTTTAAGCTCACAGCACAATTTCTGGGAGGTAGTAAAAAAATATCAATAGAGAGAGAGCGAGACGCGCTCTATGTGTCGGCGTGCGCCGATATACGGCAACGAGACGCCGCAGTGGGCGCGGCAAAAGGTGAGATGTCTAAAAAATATATAGAATATATAGATCACATTCATGAACTTTTCTAAGTTTTCCAATTTTTTTCTTCTTGAAATTTTGTTATATTTTCTACATACATTTTTTAATTTCTACATATTAAATTTTTTGAAAACATTTTGATACATTTTTCATTATTTTATCATATATCACATTTTTTCTGGAAAACTATCTTTAATTTTAATATATTTACCGTATTTTTTTTATAATATTTATTAGGATATTTAGTATTTAATATTTTCAATATAAGAATTTGTATTTAATAATTTTTAAAATATTGTTAATATTTTTATTTATTAATATTAAAACATTATTATTATTATTATTATTATTATTATTTTATTATTTTTATTTTTAGAGTTGAGTTATTGGTTATTATTATTATTATTAGTTATTATTGTTGGAGTTATTATTATTATTAATTATAATTGGCTTTTTTCATTATGGGTATTTCCGTGCTGACTACAGTAGTGGATACAACAGCGGCAAGTGTTCACGGGCCCAATGTTAGTGGGCATGCGTCGTTTTTCAGAAATGCGTTGTTTTCCACTTGCCGCTCAGGCGAACTGTAAATAAGGTGAAGTGCAACAACAACAACAACACCAGCAGTAGCAACAACAATAACAACAACAACATTAACAATGGCAATTCGCCGCCCCTTGTCGTATTTTTCTACGTATTATGGAGAGGATTAACTGCTCATATGAAAAATTGGGATATTCGAAGATTAAATATATAGAAATATAAAGTACAGTTCAATGTCGTCCTTGTTAGAGTATTATATAGTATTCATATACTGTTTTATAGCATATAACAAAGGTATAGAGTACATTAGAATGTTATTTTTGTAGCAAGAGTGTTGGAACGCTATGTTCAGGAATACATCAGCGTGATTAATTTTCTTTGCTCCTATAATCAATATATGGAAGATTACGGTTAGCGCAACTTTTAATACTGACCATGAGTTACCTACTCAGACATATCTCCTTATATATTTATAAATCTGTACACTCACAGTACTGTTCAGCTGTTGTTGCCGCTGCTGCCGTACTGTACAACGGTTTGGTGCTTCGGGCCTTTTCCGAGT
>JAWNPL010000021.1:7500-235000 GCA_035047545.1 Drosophila paranaensis
ATATCTATATCTATATCTATATCTATATCTATCTATATCTATATCTATATCTATATCTATATCTATATCTATATCTATATCTATATCTATATCTATATCTATATCTATATCTATATCTATATCTATATCTATATCTATATCTATATCTATATCTATATCTATATCTATATCTATATCTATATCTATATCTATATCTATATCTATATCTATATCTATATCTATATCTATATCTATATCTATATCTATATCTATATCTATATCTATATCTATATCTATATCTATATCTATATCTATATCTATATCTATATCTATATCTATATCTATATCTATATCTATATCTATATCTATATCTATATCTATATCTATATCTATATCTATATCTATATCTATATCTATATCTATATCTATATCTATATCTATATCTATATCTATATCTATATCTATATCTATATCTATATCTATATCTATATCTATATCTATATCTATATCTATATCTATATCTATATCTATATCTATATCTATATCTATATCTATATCTATATCTATATCTATATCTATATCTATATCTATATCTATATCTATATCTATATCTATATCTATATCTATATCTATATCTATATCTATATCTATATCTATATCTATATCTATATCTATATCTATATCTATATCTATATCTATATCTATATCTATATCTATATCTATATCGATATCGATATCGATATCGATATCTATATCTATATCTATATCTATATCTATATCTATATCTATATCTATATCTATATCTATATCTATATCTATATCTATATCTATATCTATATCTATATCTATATCTAATATCAATAACTGAGTATTGTCAAATGTTAGGGTATATCAACGTCGTCCTTGCCCACGCAGATGTGCCGCTTCCATCTTTTCTTCTTTTTTTTTGGACTATGTATAATTCCATAAGTAGAATTGCTGTCGCTGTCGCAGCTGCTAGATAGAAACGTTTGGGCCGCCAGACACGCCCACTGTGCGTGTGTGTGTATTAATTTGTTGTGAAATTTTGTGCATTTATTTATTGTGGGTTTTTCATTGTGTACAACAGGCTTGTATTACATAAATATATAGATATACATATATATACAGATGTCTGTATATATTTATAATACTCATATAGACTTTTGCTATTTCCGTCTTGAGCTGAGCGCTGTGGGTCTGGATCTGGGTCTGGGTCTGGGTCTGGGTGAATGCTTTTATAGCTAACAAGATTAGGAATATGATGGCTGTTGTATTTTCTGCTCTTCTGCTTCTTTAATGTCAGATTATATTCTGTAATAATTTCCAGAAATGATTTTGCCACAAAGAGGAGAGAATTATGGTTAAATGTGCAGTTTTCTTAAGAATATGAAAATTATATGTATGTATATGAAATACATTAAGAGATGTATGTATATGTATGTAAAATATATATAAATATATATTTTTCTATTAATATAAATAATAAATATTGTAAGAGATTAAGGCACAAGCATAGGTAGGATAGAAGAAAGAGAGGCAGATAGAAAGAGAGAGAGAGAGAGAGAGAGAGATAGATAGATAGAGAGAGAGAGAGAGAGAGAGAGAGAGAGAGAGCTGGACACTTCTCATCATAATGATCTTCCTACATCATCATCAGAGGGCTCTTAGCTCAACCAACGACAGCTTGAAAGGCATGACAGATACAGTTTGAAAGCCACAGTCTGTGCAGAGTATTGTGGAGTCGGCTAAGCCCAACTGCATTGCCTCCACTTGCACATTTTCCTACGCAAACAATTTTCGATTCAGCGCTAAGTCAACTGTTGATGCCATTTACAGTCGCTACCGATAGGCGGGGGTGTTGGGTGGTGGGTGTTGGGTGGTTAGGGTGGCTGGGTGGTTGGGTGGTTGGTGTTAGACTAGAACAATAAATGCTTAAATTAACATTTTGGCATCAATTTGTATTCGAAGTTTATTTTCTATATCTTAATTTAGTATTTATATTTTATGTAAATTAAGGAGACTTCATATTGATCTCTGTAGAACTGCCTCTGTATCTCTCTCTCTCTCTCTCTCTCTTCTCTCTCTCTCTCTCTATCTCTCTCTCTCACTCTCTCCCTCTGTCAATGAGCCAAGCAACAGTTAAAGTTGAGCCTTAGTTGTAGTGAATAAAAACTAAATTAATACACTTAGCCTTGCTGCTCGCAATCTATTAAGAGCTGACAGCTCATGAGCATGTCTCAAATGCAGTTGATTATCAACTGAAAACAGAAACAGAAAAAGAAGGAAAAGCCTCGCCCGAGACTAATTGAAAATGCACGGAAAATTGAGCTTAAATGCAGCAATTAGTTGCCGCACTCAAAAGTCGCAGCCGCTGAAAGTTTCATAAGTTTTCTTGGCTTGGGCAATGCTGCGTATACGCAACGTGGCCAAAGGCGCCCGCTACCAGTTGCCAATTGCCCAGGAAATGTCAAAGCTTATCGGACGAGCTTATCGCAGGCCACAGACAGACTCGAGTCGAAATTAAGTTTTTGGCGCTGCGGCTCAATTGCTGACGGCTTATGTAAAGCGCGCGGCGATTAAGCGACAAATCACACGACGCATAAATAATTGTGCAGGCCGCGCCGCTCCGCCCAGCCCAGACCAATGCAACATGTTGCATGGCCGTCGATCTAACGAGCCTTTGCCACGAATCCCACATACACTTTACAGGGGAAGCTCTGACATATCTGATTATATGTTACATACATCGAGATTAAAATCATAGAATTTAAATTGAAATAAATTCAAAATAGTTCTAGCAAAATGCAGCCTAGTTAACAGTTTACTTGTCTGTTAGAATTGCAATTTGCATCTGTGAAAGCTTTGGCACTGTTAACGATCGTCTCTGCTCTCCCATTTGTTCATTGACTGTTACGCTAACAGTGAGAGAATTGAGCAATGCTCAGCTCTGTTAACGATCTACTCTCTCCATATTCTAGCCTCTTAGTGCGCTGCTGCGCTTAGATACAGCTCTGTGAAGGCGCTGCTCTGCTCTGCTCTGTTAATATTCAAATCTGCTCTGTTAATATTCTAATATGTTAAGGCGCTCTTCTATTTAGACATTGCTCTGCTCAGCTGATGCTCTGTTCATTCGCTGCTCTGCTCAGGCGCTGCTCTGTTCAGATGCTGCTCTGCTTCACATTCGAGTAACAGAGCAGCTTAACAGTTGTTCTGCGCTCTAAATCTAAATACAAATCTTTTAACAGTGATCTACACTGTTAACGCTCTCTCTGCTTATTTAGACATAGGAAAGCTTTGCTAATGCGCTGTCTGTTAGCGTCACATCGAATTCTTCTGAATATGCATATTTATTAGCTATTAAACAGATTTTTTCAGCATGAGATCTAAGCCCATTACAGCTGCTAAGTAACAGAAACTAACATACGTTTAACATTTCAAGCATTCAAAGAGTATTTTGCAGCTTTGCAGCGTCTGAATTGCAACAGTTTCGCGGCGACCTCATTTCGGAACGGGCCACGAGGGGCTGACAGTTTCGCAGGGGGCCATAGGAGTTGTGCGTTGAAGCCAGCAACCAATCTCCATGATATGTTGTTGTTGTTGTTGTTGCCTATCGACTGCCTTTTAATTAAATTAGTTTGATTTTTATTTATATTTGCATTTATAGCCACAATAATTTCGGCTCTCGCACTGCACAGCCTCAGGGCAGCCATACAAAGTAAGCAAAAAAACTGAGAAGAGGAGCGCAAAAATATAGGAAAAAACCCGTAAAAACGTTTCTGATTGGGAATATTTTTGGCCAGCAGCTGCTTAATTGAGTTGCTTTATTAGTTTTTGTTAGCCGAAAAGGCAGTTGGCCGAGAAGCCCGGTGGCATGTGCTCGCAATATGCGTCGGTGAATCTGAATGGCCTCGAAAAGGCAGACAGACAGAGAGGGAGGGAGAGGGGGAGTAGGGGAGTGGAACTGCTTGATGTGTGAGCTCTGAATTGCCCAGGGATTAGCCTAAGCTTAACTTAGTTACCAGAGCTTATAACTTGTTGCTAAAGATATTTATATATCGATTAATATACAGAGCATCTACTTGCCTGATAGGCTTTATGAGAGGCTCAATTGAACGTGAGAAACTTGTGATTACTGAGAATATATATAGAATTTATAAAGAATCTATGGAGAAAGCGTATAACTTGCTTGAAGCACTTGTATATCGATTAATGTTTGGAATATCGATAAATATGGAGCGTAGAGTACAATGTATAGGAATCGATATCTATATATATCTTAAGCCTCCTAGATAGAGCCAACGGCTCATAGCTCTAGATACTTATATATCGTTTTATTAATCGATATATTTTTAGATTATTTGTAGATCATTTAAAGTAGAGAAAATTGATTCATATATAGAGTATAACTTAGAGAGTATATAGCATCTGTCCCTATATGTATCTTTATACCTTTGTATATGTATCTGTACCTTTATAGAGAGAGCTTATAACTTGTTGATTTAGATATAGTGATATGGCCGGCAGATCCCTAGATCTAGGCGCCCTAACATCTCAGTTATCGGACTTGAAGAGGCCTGCGAGAGGAAGACTTTACTCCATGATAGAGGATCTATAGACGAAGTTAAAGAAGATCCATCTGGATCTATCCATATACATCCACCTTAACACCTCTGTTATGCTCACTCTCTTTCAGTCATTTCCCATCACTCACATCGAATAGCGTCTACTTGGATGGGATCCTCTGATTTGCGTAGCTTCTTAGGCAGGCCGATTTGCTGGAACATAATAATTTATCATATTTTAGCCAATGGCATTGATTCGCGATGTTGCCACACGGCACTCCCCAGCAGCGAGCAGCCAGCCAGCCAGCCACGTGCCACGCCCAACAATCCACATAATCAGCTAACATATGCAGTCACAGAGAGAGAGAGAGAGAGAGAGAGAGAGAGAGAGAGAGGGAGAGAGGGAGAGTGGGGCCAAAAGGTAGTAGTCGCTGAGCTATCAGGGGTATTGGCGCTCATATTGTATAATTTATGAATCGATTTCGTTGTGGAAGCCCCAGCAGCAGCGGCAGCTATGATAAGGGCGCTGACAACGAGGGCGACGATGATAACCTTGTTATGTATTCAACGAGTTTACCTAAACACTCGAATGTCTTCGTCTATAGACGTCTTTTAGCTGTATCCCCTGGCTGTCCCCCTCCCCCGCCCCCCTTGTCAGCCCCCTTCATATGCGTGCGCCTTTCCCTTGAGTCATTGCTCCACTCGTTGTCATTGGCGCTGGCTCCAACTAAAGCCGGCTAACTGTGATTGTGGCGCTAATTACGCATACGCAGCGTACGCAGCCATTAAAGCCACGTCCACGCGTCTCATTAAAGCCAACCAAAAATAAATACCAAAAAGAAACTCGAGCGCAAAACTACAGTCGTGATTTAAAGAGGCCCAGCCCAGACACGACCACACCAAATGCAATTAAGGTACGATCCGTAACACTTTTAGCTAAATTTGCGAGGCCACAACACGAGCTGCAACAGCAGCAGCAACAACAACAGCAACAACAACTGCAGCTAAAGGCAACAATTGCCTGCAGACCACAGGCAGTTGCTGCATACTCTATCTGAGGGGAGTCCATGCACTGTTGAGCTGCAGTGGATATATGGATATATAGACATATGTATACAGATTTATAAAGATATATAGATAGATATATATAAATTATATATAGAGAGAGATATGTCTATAGTAGAGTAACTCTATAAGTCGAGTAACCCTAGGGTTGCCTAATCCTTTTTTTAAGGCTAACCTATCTAATGTCCGCTCTTTCAGTTCCATATATTGATTATAGAGCAAAAGTAATCACCCGATAATAGAATTTATTCTATTCACTCGGGAAATTGTTATCGATAAGAGTTCCTGAACAAACGAATCAAGCTTACGACATTTTCCAACACTCTTGCTACAAAAGCTATAGCTATCTATGAGATAAATAAACATTCTAATAATACTCTATACCTTTGTTATATGCTATAAAACAGTATATATGAATACTATATAATACTCCAATAACAAGGACGACATTATCCGACTTCATGCTTGCTATTTCTATATATTTAATCTTCGAATATCCCAATTTTTCATATGAGCAGTTAACTCTAGGTAGAGTATAGAGCATGTCGGCCTCTGCTATTATAGCCAAGCTCAAGTTTTTGTGCCTGCAGCCGAAAAAAAGAGAAAAAAAGTTGCACTAACTAAGCTGACAAGCGCAAAGGCGAGGCGGCAGGCGGCGGGTGGCAGGTGGCGAGTGGTTTGGTCAGCGGCAAAGTTGCCATTGTTAATGTTGTTGTTGTTATTGTTGTTGCTACTGCTGGTGTTGTTGTTGTTGTTGTTTGAGCCGGATCGCTTGCAGGCCACTTCACCTTATTTACAGTTCGCCTGAGCGGCAAGTGCGAAAACAACGCATTGGAAACGCGCTCGTTTTTTATGGCCAGCGCTCGCTGGCTGATTGAAGAAGAAGAAGAAGAAAAGGAGCCGCCAACCAGGTGATAAGGCTAAAACGTTGCGTAATGCGATGCCCGCCAAATGACCAAATGCCCATTGGACATTGGCCATTGGCCATTGGCCGAGGCACTTGCACTTGCCGCTTGTTGTCCGTCCATTCGGCTGCCTCAACTGGTGGCGTCTGGTCAGCGGCAGAGGCGCCTTTTATGAGCGCAGCCAAAAGGAAATGGCCCCAAGTGCAGCCAAGTGGCTCGTTAGATGAAGCGGAAATTTAACTGCCACCGAATGAATGTGTTACACCTGCCGCCACACAGCCGCAGACAGCATGGACTGGAGCGGAGTGGAGAGGAGTGGGAGAGACTTTTAAGAAATAAATCATTTTCCATTATATTAATAGTAATAGTAAAAATAATAATAATAATAATAATAATAATAACAACAATAATAATAATAATAATAATAATAATAATAATAATAATAATAATAATAATAATAATAATAAAAATAAAAATAATAAAAATAATAATTATAATAAAAAAAATAATAATAATAATAATAATAATAATAATAATAATAATAAAAATAATAATAATAAAAATAAAATTAATAATGTTTTGAGAAAAAAAATAATAATAAATAAAAAATATTAACAATATTTTTAAAAATTATTAATTAAAAATACAAATTCTTACTTGAATAATTACAAAAATATAACTATTTTGTAATGAAAAATATTAAAATACTAAATATAATCCCTAATAAAAAATATTGTATAAACTAAAAAATATACAGTAAATATAATAAAATTAAAAATAGTTTTGGTAACAGTGTTATTAAAAAAAATGTATTGAAAGATTACAAATAAATATGAGTAGAAAGTAAAAATAATGAAAAATATTTATTAATCAAAATGTTTTCAAAAAATTTAATAAAAAATATTAAAAATTAAAAATATTTATTAATAAAAAATAGCAAAAATAAGAAGAAAAAAAATTGAAGAAAAAACTATAAGAAAAGTTTAAAAAATATTGATAAAATGTAATGAATGATAATAATAATGATATGAATAATGACATAATATGTTCAAAGTATATTGATGTATGATAACCATCGTAATATATCATCAAATTAAGATGGAGACTTTCTATATATTCTATATGTTATTTGCTGACCATCTGCCTGCCCTTGCATAGTGCCACGCCCACGTAGAAGCTTCGCGGCGTCTCGTTCAAACGGTTGCCGCCAAAACATAATGCAGTCGGCGCGCCGACGACGGCGGCAGCGACAGCGCTGCCAGCTGCTAATGTAGTTCGGCCAAAGCTTCAGCTTTGTTTACAAACAACGCAAAAGCTTTCGCCGGCATACGCTCAATCTCAATCTCTCTCTCGCTCTCGCTCTCGCTCTCTCGTTCTCTCTCTTTGCGTGTGGCTTTCTTCAGCTCTTTTGCGTTGTGCGTTTTGCGGCTACGCTCAGAGAGCGCGTGCGCTGCAAACGTCAAAGTTGCAATATAAAATGTAAACGAAGGAAAAGTTGAGGAAAGCGAGCGGCAAAACAACAATTAAGTAAAGTCCGACAACAGAGGAAGCAAAACTTAAACATACAACAGAGGCCAGAGCAAGAAGAGCAACAAAGAAGCAGCAGAAGCGACGCGACCGCACGATAAATTAGACTCAAATTCTTCAACTTTTCGCCAGACGTCACTGAAAAATTCCCAATTCGCATATTCACAAATTCGTCGCGTCGCGTCGCGTTAACTGTATTCCAAATACAATTTTCACATTTCAGCTAATTTATATTTCTATATATACAATATATATATATATCTTTTTTTTTCTTCTTGGAGAAATTCCTAAACGCGAGCTTACGAAACGCGTGTGCGAAACGGTAAAAATTCATAAAGTGCGTTCGACGACTAACTGTATCAGGTATATTAACTGTGTGTGTGTGGGTGTGGGTGTGATTAAAGAGTTTTCTAGATTCATTAACGATTCCATTGCTGTTTTGCCCAATTAAATGGTGTGAAAAATCGCTGCTAACTGTAAATGATGACTCATGTGCTCATGTGCTCATGCCCGCTGCTGCTGCTGCCGCACACGCAACTGGCCCATGGCCTATGGAGTCTTATTTTTAGATCAGCGACTAAAACATATATTACTGTGCGGCGCACAGCTGTGATAGATCGATACACTCGACATACGTATGTATGTATGTACATATATATGTATGTATGTGCACACACATATCAAAGATAAAGCATAAAGAATATTAACATTTGTTGTTTAACAGTTAATTGGCCTCAGCTCGCAAAGCTAACAAAAGCGCAGCAGCAGCAGCGGCAGCACAAGCAAACCTACATATGTATGTATGTACATACCTAGATAGCAGCGTGCAAATGCAGAAATACATACATACATACACATCTTCATGCTTCACTATGTGCGTGTGTTTGTCTGTATGTACATATAACAGTTAATTGCGCTCGCCACTGCAGCCGAACTTTCGCACTATACTTTTAGGCTTTGTTTTTGCTTTTTCGTCTTTGCCTTTGCCTTTTCCTTCGCCACTTCACTTTGTTTTTGTTGCTTTTTATTTGCACGCTTGATTATGAGCAGCGTTTACACAGTGATATACACGATAATAGCTAAGTGTTGAAATTTCAGTTGTTTATGTTTCTGTTACTAATGAGATAAGCTTGTTATTTAACTAGCTAGAGATATTAATCAAAATAAATCAAATATATACAACAAATATATATACACTTGCCACAAAGTATGCAATAGGTGAACTTCTTTGCGGCTTCTTCTTTCACACAACACTTTTACACACACACAGGCACACACAGACACTCACACACACACGCACAACACCCACACTGCACAGTTATAGTATTGTTGAATTCGTTTTATTTTATAATTGCAATCTCGCTCAATGGCTGCTGTGAACTCGTCGCAAATCTTAAAGAACTTTTGCAATTGGCACTTGATTCCAAAACCAACAACAAAACAAACGAGAACAATAATAACAACAGCAACAACAATAGCAACAACTACGACAACAACATCCAAAACAGACACAGAAACAGTTAGAGCCGAAATTAGCTACTGCGATAGCCCGCTGCATAAACTGAGCAAGATCTGGAGTGGCTCTGCTACAGCCCAACGAGTGAGCCAGAGCGGGACGGCAAGCATTAATAACGGCGTCTATGCGCCCTATGCGCGCTTAAGCAAAATGACAACAATGTCGTCACAAGAGGCCGATGCCAGCATGGAGGCTCAGGCTCACGCTCAGTGCGTGAGAGAGTACTACGACATGCCCTATCAAGTAAGTACAGCGTGTGAGCGAAACAGAGAGAGAGAGAGAGACTGTGACACACACACTTGCACGTAGGGAACGGCACACATATGCACATCAATCAGCTGCAGCAAAGCTCATTAGCTTGCTGTACCAATTGTGTCAGTCAGACACGAGTACACACACACACGCACACACACACACACACACACACACACACACATGCATACACACTTGCAAGAGCATATGATTTGCCCTGCTCTGATGCCCCTTTTGTGCACCTAATTGCTTTTGCTGCATCGCCTTCCTTTTCTTCTTCTTCTTCTTCTGCTGCTGCCTTTTCAATCTCTCTTGTCACATGCAACTAACTTAAAATATTTGTCTCTCTGTGTGCGTGTGTGAGCGCTGCAGCCTTGCAATACAAACAAACACTTTTAGCCCTCCTTTCAGTCCTCCCATATGTATCGCTCCGATTTGTATCTTTCTTCCAGAGCGACATGAGTGACTCGGCGCCCAATACGCCCGGCCCCGGTTCGGCCCCCAAAAAATACTATCGCCAAGCGGCTCATAGGTAAGTGTTAAACGTAATCTACCTGCGAAAGCGCACAGAGTCACACCGAATTTCGTATGCGCTGCAAATGTTGAAATTAGGGTATTTTAAGTATTTTAAATATGCAGATAGTGAGATATTGAATGATGAATGTTGCAAAGTTTTTTTTTATTGAAGCTCACGAATTTGGAACTAAAGCAAATTCGAAATATAAGTTAGTATTTTTTCGGAATTTTCGGTATTTTTGGTATTTTTCGATATTTTTTGTAACATTTTGACATAAATGGTATTTCGTTAGCATAACGTATATATTTAGTATATTTTCTATAATTTTCTGGAATTTTCATAGTAATTTTCCGGTATTTTTCTGGGATAATGTAGGACCCATATTGGCCAATTAATCTGGAAGCCTATGCAAAGCACACGAGCAATCGGTTGTTTCCTCTTTGTATAATAGCATAGAGTATAGATATATGTACATATGTATATGTATATATTACAATTATTTTTGTACGTCTCACCTTGTCAGGTGACGTCACTCGCCTGGGGGTCTGAGATCTAACGATTGCGCTCGCTGCGGGAGGTAAACAGACTCAATGTGAGCCTGACATTGGGCGCACCTCCTCCCTGGCTCATTAGAGTGACACGAGCAGCGCTGCCCCAAATTCTTATCATCAGCGTCACTTGTTGTTATCGTTGATTGTCTATTGTTGTTGTTTGTTGTTTGTTTTAGTTTTTGCTGTCGCTTAACCCTGCCAGAGCAGGTGACATAGGTCGAACTGCGCGCATTTAGGACGTCGTCTATAGGCTTTTGCTGCCCTTTAATTGACAAGGTCAAAAGACGACGAAATTGAATCAATTCGATATTCATTAAATATTAATATCTTAATTAGGTTTATGCTAGTATTAGTAATGTAGTAGAATACAGTATAAATATATTCCCAATTTCTCTCAGTGTATCCAGTCAGTTCGCTCGCGCGCTAATCACTGCCCACATTTGTTGCCATTCTACATATAAAAGTTGAGTCTGCTCAGGGCCAATGTCGAATGCACCTTATCGCCTTATCTGAGAGGCGCAGCAACTACAACTGACAACAAACAGCAGAGAGCACAGGCTACAACAACAGCGAGAAATGAGCACTACGTGCACGTACACTCTGGCATACACTGCCCTAGCGGCTATATGCCATATTTGTGTGAAGCTTGTCAACCTGAAAGTGGAGCAAAAGACACGAAACTTGACTTATTGCTGCAAATAGATATATGAATGCTCTATGTATTGGATATGTAGAGTAAACGTTAAATATAGATCAAGTCAAATATTCTACTATAGTAATATATATACAGAGGGAGGGAGAGATGGAGTATATTTAATAACTTTGCAATATATCGCAATGAAATTATTTAATTTTATGAATTAATTATTAAATTTGATCTAAATTTAACTGTAACTTAAGACATTTGCATATATATATTATATATACAAAATATATAGATATAGGGTATTCCCATATTCAGCTTGATTCTTCTTACATTTTGTCATAATTTATAACCAGTTTTTTAGGCTTTCATACCAAAGTGTCAACTGCATTTCACAGACAGGCAAGACATGTATGATATATATACATATGTATTATCAATATCTGCCTATATATATATAGCTCACCATCTGAGCTGACATTGACACAAAGCAAACTGCCTCTCTCTCTCTCTCTCTCTCTCTCTCTCTGTCTGCCTGTTTGATACCCCATTTGAATACCCTAGTTTCTGTTCAGCTTCTGCCAGGCCACAATACACTTCCGATGCTACAAGGCACATACATGTACATATACATATACATATATGTGTGTACTCTCCACATATTTGCAGTTGCTGTGCCAATATTTGCCTATTTTTGTTTTCGTTCAATAGATTTGGATTTCGATTTGGATTCTTGCGGCTGGGTTGGCTCTGCTGCGGCTGCTGCTTGGTTTCCTCTCATTTTCCTAATCGAGCCAATGGAAAAGCAATCTTGGCCAAGCATAAATAAACAGTTAAGTGCCCGAGTTGGGCAAATCAATTGGTTCTACTTTAAATATTCTTTCACTTATGAAACTCAAATATAAACACCAAAATCCGCCTAACAGCGGAATGCGACCAAAAGTTATGAGCAATAGCGTCGAAATTTGCTCAGGTTTATCATACCAGCTGTCAGAGAGAGGGAGAGGGCGTGGGAGTGGGCGAAAGGCATGCTAGATAAGTTACTTGTATTCGCTGAAGCTTAGGAGACTGAACAGAACTACTCAACTAAGATATACTCTGCAGAGAAAGTACCTAGATAATACTAGTAATATCTGAGATATCTTCATAGAGAATTTGGGTTGTAGATAAACTCATCTAGAGCTGTGTGTAGTAGAAAATTTACTAAACACTCAAGAGACGAGAAGATGTTCAAGAAGTTTCAGATTATTTAGGATATATGCCCAGGTCTATATATAGCTAATATAGATTCTTATCAATTTTATGATACCTGCTATCCCCCATAACTATCTTAGAGCAGTATCCAAACTATAACTCTCAAGGTCTCTGAGATTGTTAGATAAATAGATTACTTAACACCAAACCGCATATACCCGTTTTGATTGCGGAGAGAGTATATAGAGAGTATATTAATTATATTCAAATATGATAATATAGATATATAGAGAGACTATTAAAGTCTCTGTGTCAAATTTGATGGCACTTGTAAATACTATAAAATATATATATGTATGTATATAGAAATACATAAATACGTATTCCATTGAGACATTTTGGACATAAAACTCGTGTAAATCGTTAATGAAAACGAATCGAAAACGAGATGCAAAGCGCGTGCCTCATAAATAATATTGTATTTAAATATTGATATTCATATTAATGCCTGTGCCTGGCCCGACCGACTATGTGGGCATATAAAATATCTATGAATCCAGCACGCTCAACAAATCATTACTATAATTGGACAGTGCGTGGCAACAGTTTTCGTACAGTGCTAGGCATTTCAATACAGTGATGGCTCGCTAGAAGGGACTCGAGTTTCATTTGCTTTATATCTGAAAGTTTCTCATTTTATTTTCGATATATTTTCATTTTAATATAATTTTTAATATTTTTAAAAGTAAATTGAATACTTATTATAGCTGGAGTTAAGGGATATATTAGTTCACTCTGTCTAACATTCTCGGAGTATTTTTGTTTGCTAGCCAATGGCTTAGGAATGTCTACTGTACTGTTGCCCGGTCATCTATGCTTATGACCCCAATACCCCACAGCATATCAGAGCCAATTTGTCAGCCAAAGGTGTCAAAGCAAAACAAATCAAATTATACATTTGCATATTCAGCGACCAGACTAGTCCACCCATACTCAGATAGCTAAGCATACATACATGTGTTAATATTCCCAAACGAATTCATAGTTCCATAGATAACAGCTACATAAATATACTACTATGTAGTATAACTCTACAGTCTGTACATATATGTATGTATGTTCAAAGACACGTTTCACTTTGGGAAAAGACAAAAAATTCCATAGCTCGTTTAGCCAAGTCACAAACCCACGCACTTAATCCCCACGCCCAGACACTAAAACCACGCTTGAATTGAAGTTAATGTCTCCGTGTGTGTGTGCGTGTGTGAGTGTGCGTGTGTGCTGTTCATTGTTCGCGCTATTTATAATTTCTCATTTGCTTTCAAATGAGTCTTCCGACAGGCACTTTGAAATTTCCCTGGGACCCAGCTATTTTCGAGTGTACTTGTCTATCTATTCGCTTCATGGCGTGAAGATAAAAAGCAATTGAAAGCAGAAGAGAAAATAAACACAAGCAGACCGACGCATGAATGCCCTACCTGCAGCTAGGCATAAGTAAACATGAACGAAAATAAATAAAAACAAAAAATTAAGAATAGTCAATAATTATATATAATTAAACAGCAGTTTAGTCTGTTTGCTTTTAATATATATAAATTATATATATATACATATGCAATATAATATGTGCTCTGAGGCATGACATAGCTGAGATGCCTGCGGCAGTCGAAATAAAAGACACAAAACTTTGTGTTTATTGCATAAAAGGCATAAAAACAACAACGACTCAAGTCGACGACAACAGCAGCAGCGACAGCAACAACAACAGCAAGAGCAAGAGCAAGAGCAACGGCGAATACTAGCGCACAGCTGTGCTATGTGCGCCTACTCTTTGACACGCAAATGCGGGAGAGCTTTCGTGAGAGAGAGCATGCGCGCGTCGCTCAGCTGGCTTCGTTCTCTTTTGCTTATATGCCGTTTCTTCTGCTTGTAGTTGTTGTTATTGCTGTTAGTGCTGCTGCTGCTGGTGCTGGTGCTGCTTCCTTCCCATTTCTACTACGTTGCATTCGCTGAGCGTCGCCGTCGACGCCGCCTTCAGTTGAAATTCGAACGTTGACCGAAATTGTTGCTCTCGTCATACACTCTTCATCGCCAAAGGCTAAACAAATATTAAAACAGACTCAATTCGTATCTTTTTTTATGCATTTGTACACTTTTTTTTCGTGTGTCGCACTGTGTGTATTCCAGTTGTTTATCTGATAAGCATTAATTGTCAAAAAATAAAATAAAAAACAACAAAAAACACAAAAAAAAACACAAAAAAAAAACAAAACACAAGCGGAACGCCAACAACAACAGCAACAAGCAGAGCCCACGCACGATCATTCCACTTACTCGCACAGTTGTTGTTGTTGCTGCTGCTGGTGCTGCTGCTGCTGCTGCGCTGTCTGCGCATAGCTTCGTGACGTTTCCACCAGCAATCTGATAAGGCGCTACACATATTTCATATTTCGCACGCACGCTGCCTCTCTCTGCTTCTCTCTCTCTCTCTCTATCTGCCTGTCTTTGTAGAAGCGTCTGGGCGAGCTGTGCCGTTTGAGTGTTCTGCAGTCACAGCGCTTATCGGCAGCGACGCGTCGTCTCAGCTACACTGGCATTGCTCTTTGGCACCTTCGGCTAACCAGTCACAGTAGCAACAGCCACAGCAGTAGATATTTTACGAAAATGCCGCTAAAACATCAATCACAACAACAACACCAACAACCGCTACAAATGCAGCAAACACATTCCATTAGTAACAACAACAACAACAACAAGAACAATAACAAGAGTATTTCCGAATCACGCGAACGAACACAAACGATTGGCGAAACGGACATGGACCAATCGGTGCTGAATGGCCTGCACCTGAGTGCGGACAGCAACTATCATGGCCATAAGCGTCAGCAGGGACACAGGTGAGCAACGACAACAACAACAACAACAACAACTAAGGCAACGACAACGACAATCGGAACAGTTCGCATTACATTTAAGCAACGTCTGGCTGAGTCAACACCTGAGTCAACACAGAGTCATCGTTCAGTTTCATCAAGTTTCGTCAAGTTTCGTTAAGTTCGCGTCCATTGCAATGGTCTGCGCTCAGTGCATGCTTATGAAGCGCTTTTCTCTTTTCTTCTTTATCTTGCATCATAATCGCCACATATTTCGCACTCATTATGTGTGCGAGCGAGATAGCTGCACTCACAGTGACATCCACAAATTGCTTGGCATCTATCACTCGCCCTCTCTCTCTCTCTCTCTCCCTCCCTATATCTGTCTCGATGGGATCGTTGAACATTTGCAATTGTGCTTCCTGTTCACGCTTTATACATCATTTCTAATTGATTTGTTGATCTTACACAGATTTTAAAATATGTATATATATAAATATATCTGTAATATATGTATATATATATTCTTATATCTGCGCTCATCTTTGGCGCGACTATTTTGAATATTTTGAAATTTATATTGAGCAAGTTTTTGCTTTGACAGCCAAGCAAACTCAATTTGGTTTCCGATCTACAACTATTAATGGTGGATCGTATGCTAAAATATAGCAAAATATATATATATTCATGCAGCCAGATGACAGTTGCCATATTTAGTTCGGACTGAAAACAAAAATGATTCATGGGCAAGAGCTTATTTACGTTTCTGCTGATAAAATATGAATATTAGCAAGTCTCGTTATCTCTTTACTCTACTAAATGCAGTGTTGGCTAACGTTGAGTGACATATATTGAACTATTATTAATTATAGAGCAATAGATCCTAAAGCTAAACTTCTTTGGGCAGTGTTGTAAAATATTTAATTAACAATTTACAATTCCTTCGGCCGTTCCCTGCATTTAATGTCTTGACTTTTTCCAGTGTTGCAAAACGCTTTGCATTATATCCCCCTTTATACACTAAGTTAGCTGCCATCTCAATCTCGCTTCTTTCCAGTGTTGTAAAGTGCTCCACTCTTTGTTTTAGCTATGAACAAATGCGTAAATCGCTCAGCTTAGCTAATTTACAGAACGGAATCTTTCGTAGGCGCTTATCTCTTTACGCTGGTTATCAAGCCGCTTTACGTTAAACTTTCCACGATTAACGAATTTGTCTTATCTAATCAATTTGCCAATCAATCAGTTCATCAATATGAACTACTAAATGAGCTACTATATGAACTACTCTATATGATTTACTATATGAACTACTATATGAAATACTAAATGAACTACTATATGAACTACTATATGAAATAATAAATGAACTACTGTATGAACTACTATATGAACTAATATGTGCACTACTATAAAAACCTAAATGAACCACTATATGAACTACTATATGAACTACTATATATGACTAACTATATGAACTACATATAATACTAATCTATCTCTCAGTCATTTCATCAGCATAAGCTATTATTATATATTCGAAGATCTCTATATATCTGTATCTGTCTTCACATCATCTATATCTTATCTAAGTCTATCTCTCCATCTTCCCTTTCCAAAATATTCGCAGAGATAAACTCCTTCAAGTTTTGTTTAAGGATCTCTTGAAGTAGAAGATTTTCCCATTGTTGCAGCTTGCATCCGCAGCCTCATCCCCATTCGCATCCCCATCCTCATCCCCATTTGCAACGTAATTTGCATTTCCACTCTCACTTTTCCCCACAGGTGCAAAGTTGTTGCATATCTTAGGGGCGGCTGCGGTGCGCCACATTTATCAACTGGTGCTGGGGCTGCGGGCACACGTTGTTGACGTGCCCTTGGCCTTCCTACCCCCCCCCCTCTCTCTCTCTCTCTCTCTCTCTCTCTCTCTCTGTCGCTCTGTTAATTATTAGCGCTCGCTGGCAGCATGCCTAATTGATGTCGTCGCTTTAGTTCTGCCGGCGACACACGGCGTATGCGCAATTTCGATAATTTTCTAGTTTATTTTTTAAGCGCTTTTCCCACACCCAAAGCGCTCTATTTTTTTTTTTTTTTGCCAATTAATATTAATTTCTGTGCACATGTGGTGCTAATCAATGCTGATTAGCCCGCGCCCTCACGCCTCTCCCCCTCCCCAGCGCTCACACTATTAACCCTTGCATCGTAAATCAGGTAAATTGACATTTATGTAATTTTCGTTTATGTTTTGCTTGTCGATTTGCATTTCATACCCGGGCGGGCGAATAACTCTGCTGAAATACCGAGAACTGAACACCACCACCACCCCTCCCTCCTCTGGCGTGCACGTGCAGAGCTCGGCTTGGCTCGGCTCGGGCGCCCCGTTTTATCGTCAAGCTGAGCTGCCAGACGTGACCGTGCACCTGTTTTGCATGCAGCTCAATGGCAAACAATGGCCCGCCAGAATTGTCTTAAATCAAAAGGCTTTATGCAATGCCAGGCCCCCAGGCACCACTGCCACGCCCCATACCCCCTTAGCCAGTCCCAGCCACAGCTACGAATTCGATGACTGCTTTGGGCTCACGTAGCTGCACGTTTGCAACTTTTTGCGCTGCCGGAACGGAAACGGAAGAGTCGCGCCACAGCGGCAACAACTGCACCACCAGCAGCAGCGGCAGCGGCAGCAGCAGCAGCAGCAAAAGTTTAATGTAATTTGCATTTCATTGATATTCGACTGCGAAATGTGTTTTTCCTCTTATTAGTTTCGCTTTTATTTCATTTATTAAAAATGTTTTTTGCGCTCAATTCAATTTTTTCGCCTGTTTGTTTGCCCGCAAATTAATGGCTTAAACATTGTAATTGGCATTATTTTCTGGTTTTATTTGTTTGCTTTTAATACTGTAATTATTACGAAATGTAATTTATGCAGCTTCTGCCTAGGCCTGTGTTCAAGGCCGCCGAGAAAGGATTCGAATTGCAAATGAATTCGATCTGCGGCTCACCGAAAATCCCTTTGAACTTTATTCATTTAACAATTTGTGTTTGAGAAGGAGCAGAAAGTTATAGAAATTAGTGAAAATATTATTATCTATATGTAGGGATCCTATATAATACTCATTGAAGGTCCTGCGCGTGAAGGATTTGGATTTAAGGTTTGGTAGAGGACTATCAGCCAAAGTTCTATTTCGATAGATTTCGCTCATTTGCCAAAGATAAGCTCAAACTTCGACTGCCCACTCCTTATCCTCTTCGTCCTGTTTGGCAAATCCAAAAGGGAAACTGAAAAGCGGAAAAGATTGGCCGTGAAACGCGCGGAAAATGACAAATTGCCGGAGAGATTGACAGCGCTGTCTCGCTGGGGCATTAGAAATCGTCAACGCGTTCACGTGCCAGCCACGATTTGCATCCTGCAGCCGAAGGACTGCGAGAACTAAGTACTATATGCACAGAGACGGAAGGTACGTGTTGCCAGCTGTCCGGGCCGTGACATTAATTAAATATGCCAACGATTGTCCGCCGGAGCTGAACGTCAGCGCTCCAATTGAAGGAATTCAAGAGGGATTCCTTGCAGCATTTAAATGTCCTTAGCCTTGATCAGGCTGTTAGTTAATCAAGCTGCTGGAATGGACATTCATATAAGCACTTGATTAGCTAAGCTTCCTCCACTCTGATTTCTTCGGCAATTGAGCATTTCCGGAGTGCTCTTCCTTGAGTCCATTTCTCACGCCCCCCGCTTGATTGAGTTAGATTGAAGCAGCAAACGGCGGCCGACAACAATGACAAACAATTTAATTTACCTTTATTTATTTATTTGATCAATGACAATTATGCCGCTCACTTGCTGGCCTTTGTCCCAGCATCAGCGCAGGGGTTGCTGCCGCACTGCCCGAGGGGTGTCCAGTGGCCCTTGCTGGCTAATTAACCCCGCCATTCACACGCTAAGCCGCCTTCAATCAATTGAATGGCAAAAAGACCCGGTCTACAGCCGGCGCATAGTGCGCGGAGCTCACCGAACAGTCGCGAACACTCCTCCCCCTCCTCTCACCTTCCTACGGCCGCCTAACCTCTGCTTAACTAAACGTGCTCTGGCCCAAGGCCACACGCAATGGGCCGCAGCTTGAAAATTGAAAGTGCGAACTGAAAGAGCGCATCCAAGCGGGTATATACGACTAGTGCGTGTGGCGAGTGGAAGTCAGAGGGCAGGGTATGTTGAGGGCCTTGACTTTAGAAGTATATAATACATAGATCAAGTATTAACTATAAGAAACTCCAGATCTCTACATTCTAGTTCAAGTCTCGAGTATCTCTTAGTCGTGCATACTCTGCCTTAGAGTGCCTCTATTTTCAGGGCATCTCTCAGTCGAGCATACTCCGCCTTAGAATGTCTCTGGTTTCTGGCTATACCATAGAAGTAGGGCTATATAATATATATTAATTATGAAGACAGCTCGATGCTAGGGCATCTCTTAGTCGTGCATACCCACCTTTAGTCTGCCTCTGTTTTTTCGCTGTGTTTTGTTTGCATTCATCAAGTTTAGTGGACACACGCACCACCAAACGCTGGACGCGCTGGGTCGACCCACGCAGCTAGACGTAACTATTATGATCTCCGGGCAGGGGGGCAGTGGGGTATCGTCGAGTGGCGAAAGCCGAAGGGGCGAACGGGGAGGGGGAGGGGGAGGTGAAACAAGTTCTAGATAGCACATAGAACAGGTCGTTTCAGTTTTTTTTCCCTAATGGCCTCAGTTTGATTTCGCTCGAAGTGCAGCTTGGACAACGGAGCCAAACGCGAATTGTGTTTCATTCAAAAGGACTCGACATCCTTGTTAGTCCTCTAGCTAGCTGTGTGTGTGTGCCTCGAATTGCACAGCGTGTACTGTTGTGTGCATTGTATTGCGCTTTAAATACCCAAAAGAAGAACTTGAGACTTTAATGCGCTGCGAACACACAAATAATTCAATCTGTGCAGCAATTTGTGTCTTTCCCTAGCACTGGCCATCAGCATTTGGGCGCAACTAGTTGAAGGCTAGCAGTATATATAATAAGTGATACTAGCTTGAGTTATAGCTGCTACATTTGCCGATCGTTGCATTAGCTATATGTGCTATTGGGCTATAGCCAAAGTTGTCGTTGGTCCTTGTTTCTTGATCTATCTATCTACTATTCTACCATCTACTATTCATTGTCTTTCATTTGCCTAATCTTTCGTATCTTCTCTTTGTTTGCTTTTCTATAGGCCTTCACAGATTTATTAGAGACTTTAGTTTTTTTATTCCATTTGTCAGTTACTTGATTTCTCGTTTCTTGTTGGCGAGTTTCCCTCTTTCCACCCTCTACCAGAGCTTCATTTGCTTTGTTCCATTACTCTACTTTTTCCCCTTTTACAATTCACTTTTCATTCTATGAGTATGGATTCCTTATATTGTTATTCTATGTTCGAGCATTTCATTTCCTCACATTTACTATTCTATTCGATTCTATTGTTGCTCTTCTTTTGTCTCTGTGTGGGGTTTGTCATCTTGCCGCATAGGCAAATATTTTCTACCGCTTTTTCTCTCTCGCTTATTCTCTTCTCTTTCTCCCTTTTTATGTATCTGAATTTTTGAATATTTATCTCCTCTCTCTCTCTCTTTCTCCCTCTCTCCCTCATGTTAACATCTCATTTACATACTCCTTGTCTCAATCTCTATCTATACCTGTATCTCCTCTCCCTCTCTTCAGATATATTCAAACTTAAGTCCATCCTTTAGTCTTTGGCTCACTCTTTGTCTACTGTTATATCTCTACCTTTTATTCTTTCTGCCCATCTCTCTTTTATTCGCTCTCTTACTGTTCATACATATATCTATCCACAACTTTATGTATCTATCTCTATTTCCTAGCTATCACAATATTTCTCCATCTATCTATCATGATTTATATCATTCTTCTCTCTCTCTCTCTCTCTCTCTCTCTCTCTCTCTATCTATCTCTCAATCTCCCTCTCTCACTCTCTCTATCTCTATCTTCTATCAATCTCCCCCTCTTTTTGACTCGGCTTGCTCTCTCTCATGCTCACTCCTCTTCTGTTTTACTCTCTCCCTTGCCCTCGCCCCTCACACCTCTCTCTCTCTCCCCCATCTCCCTCTGTAACTTTCGCTCCAGCTTCAGCCCGTTTGGCTAAGTTAGTTACTCGTTTAATGCTGCGCACAAACAATCAGTTGTTATCCAATTTTGTTGACTAGCGTAAATGTTTTTCCTGCTACACTTACTGTCACATGGCCACACGTGTAGCTGAGTATGCGTGCGCGCGTGTGTGGTGTTTGTTAGGCTATTTGGTTTTGTGGTTATGCTTATTAAGTCAATTATCGCCCAATTGTGCCAGATCGGATGCGCATGTTGTGGCCAGCAAGAGGTCCCAAGCTCAAGGTCTCTGCTGCTCCTGCTCCTGCTGCTGCTGCTGCTGGCACTGCCTCTAGCCTCTAGCCGTGCCTCGTGTAGCCATGCTAGTTATTCGAAACGTTGGTGTTTGTTTGTAATTTGGATTTTAATTGGAAGCACATAGAGCACAGAGAGACCTCCCGAGCGTCACAGCTGTCGGCTCCTGTGCGGTGTTGCCATGCTGTGGCCTTGGCAGAGAATTCAATTTATCCCAGCTCGGGGCTCTCTCAATGCCAATTGGTTTGGCTCCTGCCAGATTTTTGCGGGTAATTGAATGTGGAGCGCTGAACCACCTTGAGCGAACCCACACAGCGGCAGCAGCCAGCACGGCCATCGGATAGAATATTCGTTAGGTAAACAATTCAGCTCGATGCGAGCTGCTGGAGACAGCTAATTAATGCGGCACTCGGGTTGTCATGCGCTCGCACTGCAGTGTCTCGCATTTACCAGGTAGTTAAAGTATTTAGCCGCAGGATAAATGCAGTTAATTGGCCGCATCGAGTGCTCGCGCCACGCTCACCATATCCACTGGCCACGGAGCGTCCAGTTGACAAGCGCAAAGCGTTGTCAAATGGCCAGCTTGTGGCCACGCTGTGGTCCGACGCGTGCATGTGCAGGTGACAGGCGCACTTGACCGTAAGACAATGCTAGACAGCCACGTGGCTCCCACAACAGCAACGGCTGCAGCAGGGATGTCTGAGCTGGCAGCAGGGTCCGCTTTGACCACTTGCATTGTCAGCTGCATTTGATGACAACGCAACAAAGCGAAACAAAGACTGACAAATTGTAATTGCAATTCAATTGTGAGCGACAAAGGGCAATATGACGCATACGCCGCGTCGGCATTGGCCTTTACGTAAACAGTTAGTGGACGGCATACGACAGACTAATATATATATATATATATATATATATATATATATATATATATATATATATATATATATATATATATATATATATATATATATATATATATATATATATATATATATATATATATATATATATGCAGCTAAAGTCGTAAACTTCTCTCTGTTTATTGCACTAAAAAGTCAAGAGTGCTGTTGTCTGCTATGTTAAAATACTCCTCTATATGTTAAGTACTCTATGTTAACTGTTCTATGTTAAAGTCCTCTATGTAAAGTCTCCTTTAACTTGATTTTAATATTGCTCGGAAGCCGTTAACCTGTCATTTTATTCAACTAAAATGTCAAGACTGCTGTGGACTGCTATGATAAAGCACTCTATGTAAAACGTTCTATGTTAATTATTCTATGTTAAAGTCTTCTATGTAAAGTCTCCTTTAACTTGATTAATATTGCTCGAAAGCTGTTAATCTGTTATTAACAGCACACGTTCTCTCTCCCCCTCTCCTCTCTCTCTCTCTCTCTCTCTCTCTCTCTCTCCCTCTCTCCCTCACACACACATTCATCAAATGCTTCCGACAATTGCGCAATTGGCAAATTGAAAAGCTGTCGCCTGCTGTTATGCATCATAAGCTGTTAGCCTGTGCCCAGTGTCCATGGCGCATGTAATTGGCAACTGTGTGGAATCGATTGTCATTATCGTGCTTGATCCGGAACTGAATCAGCTGCAACGGCAGCAGCAATGGCAGCAGCAATGACAGGATGTGGCGTAATAAAATTGTTGTCGCCATTGCGTTTACAGCTCGTTCGCATGGACAATGGCCATAACCGTCATCCTAAGACATCCTTAGCATTGCTGTCACTCTCTCTCTCTCTCTCTCTCTCTGCCCCTCTCTCTCTCTCTCTTTCTCTCTGTCTCTGAGTGCTGATTTGCAGCAGCTTTGCTGCTGTCTCTGCCCGAAATCGAAACTGTTTCATGTGAAGCAGCGAGATTAGGACTTTAGCTTGAACCTAGATATAGATTATGTTTTAAATATATATATATATATATATATATATATATATATATATATATATATATATATATAGATATATATATTATATTATTTATATAAGCGCAATACAAGCCCAACTATGCACCACAACAACAACAACAACAACCACAGCAGCTCGCACAAGAATAGCCCAAATAGCAGCTTAAGTCGAAACTCGGGTAATGCCAATTGCAAAGGAGTTGGGGCCGTGGCAACTGCTGCTGCTGTTGTGCCACAAACCGATTTGCATGCAGACACCTTGCTGTTGCAACTGCCAAACATGAACAGCAACAACAGCAGCAGCAACAACAACAACAGCCAGCACCAACCGCTAAATTCGTAAGTGTAAAGCGCGAACAAAACAGAAAATCGAAAAGGGAAAAGCCAAAATACGCAAAAAGAAAAGCAAAACAAAACTTTTACAATTTTGAAGGAATCTAAATATTGAAAGTTGCAATACCAAAGCTGTCCCTCTCTCTCTCTCTCTCTATCTCTCCCTCTCTCTCTATATATATCTCCATCGAGCACTATTTCCACCCCATACAAATGCAAATCGTTTCCACGCAGCTCTGCTTTAGTGCTTAGAATATTCCTTTTGTTTTATGAACAGATTTTGTTGATCAATCGAAGGCGACGACAATAGAGATGGCAATGGCCATGGCAATGGCCATGGCCGTGGTGCATGCTGCATGCAAATGTCAACAGCCCAATTAAAATGCCAATCTACAACAACGGCAACAATCTCTTGGTTTAAAGAGCAAACATAGACCCCAAGCGATGGCGAGATACTCAGCCAGACCTTTGCCAGCGCTGAGTTATTTGTAATCTTTTTTGGCTCTCACTCAGTTCCGCACTCTTCGGTGGCTCGTGCGATTGCGATTAGGGGCAGTCGCATTATCAGCCATCAGCAAAGTGCATATAGCCATATGTAGAGTATATATATATATTATGTATCTATATATACATATATATATATATATATATATATATATATATATGCAATTGCTTTGATTTACAAGATTTGCAACTGATTGCGCACTTTGTTTGCTTGTTGACTTTAGCCACTTTTGTTTTTGTCTCTCTTTATCTTTGAATGAGAGAATGAGAGCTTATTTTATTTGCTTCATGAGCCTTGACGATCATGAGCTGCTTCTCTTCAAAGCTGCTTTTTTTTTTGGGCAGATATTCATTAGATAAGGAAGAATCTAATTGTGGAGGTTATCTAATATTTAATATATACATTTGTCATAGTTTTAGATAAGTAGAATCTATATTGCTTCAACTTCCACTTGAAGAGAGAAGCAATTGAGAGAAGTCTTCTGAAGTTGTTGTTAAGCTTATCTAATAATCAATATGAATTGAGCAAAGATCTGACTGTGTGAGAGAGTGAAAATCTCTTCAAATTCAATTTGCAGAGAGAAACTATGGGGATAAGTTTACTCACATATCCCATAAAACTTATCTAATAATCAGTATGTATTGATTAGAGATGTTTCTAGAAAAGAGAGCGCCAAGTGCAGCAAACTAAACTAAAAGAGAGCAGCAAATTGGATAAGTTATCTGTAGATTAATGATAGGTGTTAACACATTATATAATTTATGCAGATGTTTGTATTTATATATATATTTATTTAATGTTTATATTTATATCCCTATAAAGATATATACTACTCTTGACCTGAGCCTCACTCAAGCAGTTTTTCTTAGTTTATTAAGCAACTATAATTAAAAAATCTCATTAGCATCCATAAAGACTGTTTGCCCCGTTGGCCAGTCAATTAAGTTTTTCTTGATTGCTTCCAAAGTTATTTTGAGTTATTTTGCTGCTGCCATAAATATGATTTTTCGTATATATAATTTGCTTTGATTATCGTCAAAGCTGCGCTAAAATAAGAGCCACGATTTATGGCAGTGCAATTTGTGATTATTTTTAGAAATACGTTTTATTTTTGTTTTCATTAAGGCAGAGAGAAGCAAGCAAATAAATAAATAAGCAACAGTCGCAAAATGAATTCGTCAGATTAGCGAGAAAATATTTGCGATTTCTTGTCTGTGCTTTGGCTATTTATAGAGAGAGAGAGGGAGGAGGAGAGACTGCAATTGCCATTTGAATGTCCCGTCGATAATAATTGCTTTTCTGGGTTAACACTTAATTGATTTCGAGGAAGAGCTTAACTTGTTTCCGAGTTGGCAACGATTGCTGCCTGTTGAAATAATTACAGTTTTGGCTATAGCTTAAGATGCTCTTCATCTCCCTCTCTCATTGTGTGTGTGTGTGTGTGTGTCAGATTTATGCACTTTGTTCGAATTTGGGTTAAACAACATGCAGCAACAACAACGAGCAGCTCGATTCTGCGGCAAGGATGCAACTTTTCGCTTATTTGGCAAATTTTCAAGTGAAGCAAATTGCAAAAGCGACAACAAAATAAATAAACCCACACACATACATACACATGGTTGACAGACAGACAAACTACAACAACAGCAGCAACAGAAATTTGTAGCTAAAAGTAAAATTTTGCTTGACTAAGCAAAAGTCTCAATATGCTGCTGCTGCTGCTGCTGCTGCTCCTGCTGAGCCCATATTAAACTAACATCATTTGATTTAGTTGAGAGCTTAAAGCAAATGAAATTTAATTGTCGCCATATAAAGCTTGAAGCAAGGCAGTAAATATTAGATTAAGCCAAGTTTGAACCAGGAAATTAGCCGAATTTAATAATAATACTTATATATAATTCAATTTAAGCTTAATTAAACTGATGAAGAACTAGCAGAAAGCAGCTCGAGCTCGAGAGAAATTTCTGTTATTTAAGCAGTTTTTTTTTTTGGCCATTTAAAAGCTTTTGATAGCTGGCTAGATTGATTAATGAAAGTAGCTGAATTTAACAGATATTTATTAGCTTATTATCTGTGACTTGGTATATATACTAACTATTTATTAAAGTTTGACTAAGTAGCAGAAAGCGGCTCTAACTTAGCTCTATTTCTATTATTGAATACAATTTTGTTTTTGCAATTTAAGAGCTTTCGCAAGTTGCCTAAAAAACGCCTCCTGCCCCTGCTCCTGCTCCCGCTCCTCCTTCTATTTCCAACCAAAAAAGTGGTGCAAAAATTGGATAGCAAGCGAAGCGCTACCAATGCTGCTGTTGCTAATGAGTTTTGCCGCAATTGGGGGCGTAACACTAATGGGCGTGGCTATCACACAAACACACACACACAGGCAGTGCGAGCGAGCGAACTGTCAGTGAGCAGGCGTAGGGGCGTGCCAACGCCCACAGCAAGTTTTTTTACACTAATTGCTGACCGCAGAGAGAAGCCTGCGGCCAGCGTGAGCCACAGACAAGTCCCGTTGTTAAGCACAATTGCATTTGGCCGTTGTTTCAGCATTTAAGCCAATGCTGCCCACTTCCACGTGGCCGCTATATGGTTTATTGAATTTGCCTGAATTCGCAGTTGCTCGATTGGCTTGTGCGCAGTGCGCCCTGATAACCTCCGCCGGGGTTAGCCGAAAGGGGGTAGCCGGCGGATAGATGCACTTGCAAAGTCAGCGATAAGCCCACTCGCATCACACCATCCATGACGTGACGTCAGCGGCGATCGCAAATATTTATAAACAACACAATTAACTAATTGAACATATAAATAGTCGAACTAGCTCTAGCTGGCATTACTCGTATTACACAGCCTGGCCTTCTAATCTGTCCAAGAATTGTACTATATTTCGGTCTACATATGTTGGAATACATATTTCTAGCTGTTTTAATGCAGCTCTTACTTCATGCATTATATTTGACTTATATATACATTGACTATATATACTCAGATACTACTTCACGCTTAAACTAAGTTTAGGTTATTAATACTTTTTGGCTCAAGCCAAGGCTAACAATGCTTAACTTGGCTTAAGGCTATCAAAAGTTAGCTTGACTTTAATGTTCTTCAAATCAAACTACAATTCATAGCAAAAGAGATTTTGATACATTTCAAATTCTATTTTGCAGCCAAAGTGAATTTTAAACTGAGCGCCTGAAAGTATGCAACACTTTTTTGCAAAATATAAAATCTGCTTATTAAAGCACAATTTTAGCTACGACTTGTAGATAATATGAAATACATTTACAAATACACAAAAAATGTTTAAATTATGACAATTAAAGTTATTCACTTTTAATACTAATATCTATCCAAATTTGTTATCTTTCAGAGTCTTTGTGAACCGATCGCTGCATTTGGAGAATATTAAGTACTATGGCTTCGACATGGATTACACCTTGGCAGGTGAGTGCATCACTTCAAATTGAAATATACATATATGTATATTTTCTATATATATTTTTAAATTCTCTGCCATTTAGAGTACAAATCACCGCAATACGAGCAGCTGGGCTTCAATTTGGTCAAGGAGCGCCTCGTCTCGATGGGCTATCCGAAGGAGATACTGCAGTTCGAGTACGATCCAACATTTCCAGTGCGCGGCCTGTGGTTCGACACGCTCTACGGCAATCTGCTCAAGGTGGATGCCTATGGCAATATTCTGGTCTGCGTGCATGGCTTTGAGTTCATCAAGCAGTAGGTTTCACTGTACCACATTAACTTCTACACAAACTTATAATGATTTTCCCCCTGACAGCCATCAGGTATACGAGCTGTATCCCAACAAGTTCCTCAAGCTCGACGAGTCTAGGGTCTACGTGCTGAACACTCTATTCAACTTGCCCGAAACCTATTTGCTGGCCTGCCTGGTCGATTTCTTTACCAACAGCAAGGATTTTGTTCGGTGAGTTGCAGCTAACTACAGTGTTCGACTTGCCTTTGCCAGCTGCTGCGACATGTCTACCTATCTAAGCCGCTCCCTCTCTCTCTCTCTCTCTCTCTCTCTCTCTATGTCTCTCTCTCCCTCTCTCTGACTGTCTTTATATCTCTCCTTGTCTGTCGCTGTCTCACTCGCTCACTGTCTCTCTCTGTGTCTATTCGTCTACCCAACAGCGTCGAACGCGGCATCAAAGCTGGTGATTTTCTATTTACGTATAAGTCGATTTTCCAGGACGTGCGACGCGCCGTCGACTGGGTGCATTCCGATGGCGATCTGAAGCGCCGTACCACACAGGTGAGTTCTCGCTGCTTTATCCCTCTCTCCCTCTCTCTCAATGCCTCTCTCTCTCTCTCTCTCTCTCTCTCTCTCTCTCTCTCTCTCTCTCTCGCTCTGCCCTAGAACATGGCTTACTATGTGAAGAAGGACAAGCGTCTACCAACCGTGCTCAGTCGCATCCGGGAGTCGGGCGCCAAACTCTTTATGCTGACCAACAGCGACTACACGTACACCAACGAGATCATGACCTATCTGTTCGACTTCCCGCATGGCGCCAATGCCGACGAGCCGCACCGTGACTGGAAGAGCTACTTCGATGTCATTGTGGTGGACGCGCGAAAGCCGCTCTTCTTCGACGAGGGCACGGTGCTGCGGCAGGTGGATACGGAGACGGGCGACCTGAAGATCGGCACGCACATTGGGCCGCTGCAGCCGGGCCAGGTGTACTCGGGCGGCTCGTGCGAGCTCTTCACCAAGTTCATCAATGCCAAGGGCAAGGACGTGCTCTACGTGGGCGACCACATCTTCGGCGACATACTCAAGTCGAAGAAGATTCGCGGCTGGCGCACGTTCCTCATCGTGCCGGAGCTGGTGCGCGAGCTGAACGTGTGGACGGACGAGTGCCAGCTGTTCGCTGAGCTCCAGAATCTGGACATCAAGCTGGGCGACCTCTACCGCGACCTGGACTCGAGTGCCAAGGTGAAGCCGGATATATCGCAGCTGCGCACCTGCATCCGGGACGTGACCCACAAGATGGACATGTCGTACGGCATGATGGGCTCGCTGTTCCGCTCTGGCTCGCGCCAGACCTTCTTCTCCAGCCAGGTGGTGCGATACGCCGACGTCTACGCCGCGACGCTGCTCAATCTCATTTACTACCCATTCTCCTACATGTTCCGCGCCCCGGCCATGCTGCTGCCCCACGAGTCGACGGTCGCCCACGACCAGGCCCACCAGCCCCCGCCGGCGCTGGCACCCGACTCCCCGGTGGCCGCACTCGACAGTGCAAGCAGCAGCGCCGTCGCATCCAAGCTCAGCTCGGCTCTGCGCAACGACGAGGTGCTGGCTGGGCACAACCCGTCGTCTGCCAAGGAGAGCGGCAAGGACTTGCATCGCGCGGTATATTCATGCAACTTGGAACTCTTTACAGTTATCCTTCAGCTAATCATCTCGTCTCTTTGCAGAGCTCCATTGTGCACACGCGCCCGTCGACGCCCACTGTGGTGACCCACACACACGACGAGGACTACTCGGAGGAGGAGGAGTCGGCCAGCGGCGCCGAGTCCTCGGCGGAGCAGCAGAAGCGCGAGGTCTCCGACTAAATGAATAATCAACACGTCGCTCACTCCCCATCGTGCGGAGATCAACGAATTTGCAAATCCTATTTCTGTGGTCAATTTGGCAGATCTACTCCGTATACCTAACCGAAGGTTGCAGCCTCCTGCTACCCCCCATTGCAACTAGTGAGAAACAAGCGATTTTTTTTCGATTTTACATATACAATTATAAAGTCTATAAAATATATATAATATATATACACTAGCTGGTTGGTTCCATTTGCCCAAAATATATAGTGAATGTATTTTGTAACGAGAACAAGTTCGTGGATTGTTATTGAAGTGAAGTGGGAACTGAGTGAATGTAGATGTAGTATAGGGCGTGGAGGGCAATTGTTATAGGCTCTCGTGTCGTTCGAATACTGATTTCTATTATACTTTATAATGGTTCAGTAAGAGCTTAGCTCTATGTGCATAGTTGCTGTGAAGTGATCAATGCTGTAGGAAAATATTGAGCTGGCTGGGAGCTAAGACTGTATTCCCCTTGTCAATAGAGCTGATTGCTCGGAAGATCATACATTAGCATATTACATAATATAATAATCTCCTTTATAAAGAACTGATTGCTATATAAGATCAGCTCTATCGGGAAGAACCCTTCTTATAAAGGGAGAGTAGCTTCAACTGTAGGAGACCCCATGTCTTCAAGACCTTCGACTATAAGCATCATGTGCCCATATATAGATTCTTCAATCTACATTCCGCTTTCTTCAATCTATATACCTCTTGAGACTCATGCCCAACCCCCCCTCCCATTCACTGTTAGCCCAAATTGAAAGACCTTCCACGTAATATTTATAATCGTATATATTTAGGAAAAAAAAGAAGCAATATGCCCTGATCTACGTAATAACCGAGGCATAGAGAGACTATATTATATGCATGGCTATAGTTGATAATGGGCTGCATTTGCAGATGCCACGCCCCTGCTATTACTGCTTGGCAATCTTGTTGGCGTCGCAGCGTAGGTCGTTGTAGATGGCCTCGGTCTGGTAGTCGCTCTCCAGCTTGGTCACCAGCTCGCCGGCATCGTCCTGTTGGAAAGAAAAGGGACAAGGATTGATTGGGTTGTTTGGGGGAACGAGAGGAAGCACTTACGTTGAAGAGCACGTGGTGCTCGCCCTTCTGGTACTCGCCAAAGAGAGCGAAGACGTCGACGAACTTGCCGTGGGCGCCAAAGCGGTCCGAGATGAGCGAGAAGAGGTGCTTGATGGTCTCCTGCTCGACGGGGGTGGTGTCGGAGCGGGCGAAGATGGCGCGCGGCAGCTGCACCTCAACGTTGCAGCTGGTGAAGTCGGTGACGGGACGACGCTCCAGGGTGGGGCAGACGAGCTGCCAGTCCTTGTGCTGCTCCAGCTGCTTGGCGGGCACGATCAGCAGCTGCTGCTCCGCGCTCGGCTCGATCTTGCACCAGTCGAGGCTGCGGCGCTTGTTCAAGAGGGCGGCGCCCAGGCGAGCGCGTTCGCTGCTGGCATCGAAGTGGCTGAAGAGAGAGAATCAAAGAATGCAGAATCAGGAGCTGCGCCCAAGGATATCATTTGAGTATCTTCTCTTACATGGGCACCTTCTGCAAGTCGTCGCGGCTGAGGGTGGGCGGGGCCACGGCCACGAGCAGCTCCTCGGGCTTTAGCTTCTCGAAGACCAGCGGCAGCAGCTTCTGCTCCCGGGCATCGCCGTAGTTGGCGGCGGTGGCCACCATCATGTCGGCCTTGTTGTTGGCCAGCGCCTCAATGCAGTCGGTGGACTGGACGCACTCCAGCTCGGGCCGGGCGTCGCGGGCGTAGGCGGCGCGGTGCAGGGCCTGGCACTTGGACCACTCGGCGTCACGCTGGGTGCAGAGGCGCAGCTTGCGTATGGCGCTGCCGTCGCGCTCGATCACGTCCTTGTAGCCGGCGCGCTCCAGATAGACCTTGGGATCGATGGCCTCCTGCTTGCTGTGGTACACGGCGTTCGGCTGGATGAGCAGGTGGGCGGCTGCCGCCTGGTTGTCGGCGTGCAGGCCATTGTTGAAGAAGCGCTCGAGGCGCGACTGCAGCTGGTGGAGCTTCTCGGAGCCGTGCACGGCCTGCTCGTTGGAGATGTAGCCGCTCCAGGGGCGCTGGGCCCAGGAGCAGGCGGGTCCGGTGATTGGCCGACGCGTGCCGTCCTCGCACAGATACTCAAAGTCCTCGGGCTTGCCCTCGGCTGCGGGCGCCGTCGGGTTGCCGGTGAGGCCGAAGTACTTCTTGATGTACTGCACCTTGCTGAAGGCCACCTCGCCCTGGCCCTTGTCCAGGCAGCGAATGGCGCCGTCGTAGCCACTGTACTTGTCCGGGTAGTTGCACTGGGCCGGGTTCTCGCACAGGGCGCACAGATTGGCGTACTTCTTCTTGAGCAGGCGGTCCGTGTCCGGGTGCGCCGAGTAGTTGCCCACCAGGCACGACTGCACGAAGAACTCCGACAGCGACTTCAGCTCGCGCTCCGTGGCCGAGATCTGCGGATCGGCGGAGACCTTCAGCACGTTCGTATTCTTGAGCTTGGTAATCGGAATCCTGTAGCCCACATTACGGCCGAAGCCAGTGTGACACGACTTGGCGCCACGCAGCTCCTTCAGCGAGTGAATTGCCGACGCCTTCTTCACCAGGATAATGCCCTCATAGCGGAATTCAGCTGTAAGCGGGAGCAGCAGTTAGAGGAGGATCAAGAGATTAACTTTGAAATACGTCGAATCATAACTGATTCAGCTTAAGCCAAAAATACATTTGTTGAGGTAGATCATCTGCTTTGCACTTTCAGGCAGAGCAGCTGCTCTCAACAATGTTGTGTGAAATGTATTTGGATTGTGAAATTAATAAAATGAAATCTTTGAACTTTGAGATAGATCAGCGACTTTGAGCGATTTTAAGTGAATTATATTTATATTGTGATTAAATTAAAATATATTAAAAAATGAATAATCTTGTAAAAAATACAGAAGTAGAGATGTAGAGATGGCCTTATCAAAATTGTAGAGCTCAGCTTTTTTTTTTAATTTATGTTTTTCCAATCAAAAATAATTATATGTCAACTATAATATATACTTAACAATTTTAATATATAATTATTTTTATGATTTTTAATTTTATTTAATTTGGTTTGTTTTTTTTTTTAATTTTTAATTTAATATTATTAATAATGTTTAACTATTCTTTTGATATTTTTTAAATATTTTAGCTTAATTTCAGAATAATTTTTGAAGCTTCAAAGTCTAAAGATTCATAAACTCTGAACACTCCTAAGAAAAAGATACTTTTTATACGAAAGTTTCAAAATAGTAAAAAAAGATACTTATTTTAGAGTTTCAAAAAGTAAAAAAAAAAGATACTTTTTATATGAAAGTTCCAAAAAATCTTCTATATAAAAGAAAAATAATATTTCTGAACGGTGTCCCAAAAATCACGCAAGATGTAATTTTAATTGAAAAAATGACAGCTGATAGTTCAACGTTATTAAAAATGAAACGCCACACAAAAAATAATGGACACTATACAAATCAATAAAAATATTTAAAAAATTTTATTATAAATCTATGTTTTCTTTCAAAATTACTTCTTGCGTGAGTTTTGGGACACCCATTGTATGCAAACTTCTTGATTTTCTATTCATTTTTTTTTAAATATGAATCACACATTTAGTAATACCACTCAATCTTTCACTTTCACTTGCACTTCTTAGTATCAGATCACATCCTACTCACCGTCCTTGTCGTCCTGTGTGCGTATCTCGGAAATGACGCGATAGTCCTCGTTCTTGCGGTGATAGGCCATGTACATGTCCTCCGGCTCGCTGGCCAGCACGTCGGCCTTGCGCTGCTCGATCAGCTCGAGGCACTCCACGCGATCCCGTCCAGCCACGCACTCCATGCGGATGCCCGCCTCCGAGGGATCGGCGAGCAGCTTCTGGCAATCGCTGAAGTAGATTTGAGGCACGCACAAGCGATCTGCAAGATATAAACATACATATAGAGTCAAGTATTAGTCACGATCTGGTTGAGTTTGCTTACAGATTGGCTCCTCGGCGGCAGCATAGCTCCCGTGGAGCAGCAGCAGCTGCAGCAGCGCCACTGCTGGCAGAATCCGTGTGATCGTCGCTGATGCCATCGTCGCCCTGGATCAACTGTGGAGCTCGGCTTGCCGGCCGGCGCTTTTTATAGGCTTGGGGTCGTCGCTGCCGTTCCGATGAGCTCGTCTCGCTTTTTGCTCTATTTGCTATTATTTTCGCGTTTGTTTTGTTGCCTTTTTTCATTTTTTTTTTTCTGTTTTGTTTTGTTTTGTGTGACTTTTTGCTGCCTGCGCTGCAACGCCCGCCCAATGTTTTGATTGCCGGTGATCTTTCCATTAAGCGACAGCTACAAAAAGAAAAGAAAGATGAAAAAACATTAAACGATACGTATGTATATAGCAACGTCTCGGGCACTCGTCGGGTTCTTCCCGGCTAAGCCCAGGTCTGCGCTACAACATAGCGACAGGGCGTGTCGATCGTATGCCCACGCGCATGATCTGGATGTCGAATTAATTTATAGATCAATTGATAATCAACGTAGACGTACTATAATGGTTAGTATATCTTCAAGCCTAATCCTAATCCCAAGCAGCAACAGAGATAGGGAAACGATCGAGCTACGATCTAGCTTGACTAACGATATTCAGCCTGATTCAGCTAGCAGATAACTCGCCTAGCCAGTTAGCTGGCTTCAGCAGCCAGTTTTATGCTACAATTAGTTATAAATTGAAATGCTAAAAATCAAATTAATAATTCATTTGTGATTGTGAATATACATATAATATATATATATATATATATATATATATATATATATATATATATATATATATATATATATATATATATATATATATATATATATATATATATATATATATATATGTATATGTATATATAGTTGTTCAACTATTCAAGTAGTTCACTTTAGATTCTATTTGGCATAATGTAAATCGCTCGATTTGCCGTTTGCTGTTCACCTCTACCAATTGGCTGAATCAGCAAACTGTTTAAGCCTGAGCACGTTCATATCTTTTCTGAGTCTATATGCCTAGCTGCACTGAGCCAAATTTGTGGTATCGTTCAGCAGACTTCTATCAGAGTGTATAAAATATTTATTCAAAATTTCACAACAAACTCAAAATATTTAATTTAATCTCTAAAATATTTTAAAAGCTTTTTTTCAATAATAAAATATTTTAATATTATTACTAAGTTAAGTCAAAAGACATATTAAAAAAAACTATAAGAATATTACAAATATCTATTTTTATTTCATTCAATTTTGTTCACTTTTTTAATACTTGGCCAGAAATAAATTTTAGAATAGGATTTTTATTGATAGGAATTTTATTTATTTATTTTTAATCATACATATTTAATATAAAAAATATAAGAAAATATTACTTATTTTAAAATTTTTAATAGTAAAATATAAATTTATTTTGAGCATATTTTTACCGATTTTTTTAAACTATGAAAAGATATCATAACTTAGTTAATTGCTTTAAAAGTCTTTAAAAATGCCATTTTTATTTTCTTAAAAATATTTTTAAAACCCATATTTATTTCTTAATTTTTGTTTAAATACAAAAAATTTTGTATATTAAAAAAAATAATATTTATCTTCCTAATGTTTTATATGAAGTAAAATTTATAAATTAAATAAATAAATAATATCAATATCTTTTGATATTATTATTATCAATATCTTTTATTATTATTATTATTATTATTATCAGTATCTTTTGATATTATTGCCCAGTTAATAGCTTCCCTAATATATGTATATTTATACTATGCATCTCAAAGTCCCATTCGAAATTCCCTCCTTTTGTAGCCTAATCAGCTTCTATCAGCGGCTCTCTAATGGCTTCTTTGCTGTCGTTAGGCATCGCTTTATTGGCTTCTATTATTACTACTTTTCTCGCCAAGTGCATCTGTGCACAGTCAGACCATTCTATATATGTACATATATAGTGTATACATTTGTTTAAACAGGTTATCGCGCCGAGCAGCATCGGCATAGACCGCAAGGCACTCACAGTATAATAATTTCTGAGTATTTATTGGATTAATGCAACGCTGCTACTTGAGGTCCCCCCGGCCGGTCGCCGACAGGGTACCGCCCCGCCCTGACCTGACCCGCCCCCTTGGCGGCCGTTGCGCCTACCGCCCGCTAGTCGCGAATGCTAATTGACGAGGCGGCCTACAGTGGAGCCTGGCATGTGGGCAACCCGCTGTCAAGCTTTTTGTGATTTTCTTAGGCAAACAATTGATTTATTTGCATGGCGGCAGAACCTGTTCTGCGCGCCGACGATCCCATCCGAATACAAATTTGTGCGATTCATTTAAAATGCAGGGGCGTGGCATGGCGTCGGAGGGTGGGCAAATTGGCTGAGCGAGCACTGTGGTGGGCGACTTCTAAACGAAGCTCGTTGAAATTCGCTGGAAAAGTCGGGTAAACAAGATCACAAAAGTTGTTCTAAAGCAGAATTTAATTATGTATTTCATTTAGTTTTATTGCTGCCCACTAATGGTCGCCGGGCCACCGAGTTGAACCAATTAGACGCGCTCGCTATATATAGCGAAGTGCGCTCGGCTTCAATTATCCGCAATAGTCCTCTGGCTCTGGCTCTGGCTCTGGCTCTGACTCTGGCTGGGTGCATACAGATTAGATAACTACCATTGGCATATGCTGATTTGTATGCCATCCATGGATGCCGAAAGGTCAGTTGAAAATCACAGCGCATCGCCGGCCGGGACTTTCCAGCTGACGTACGGGGAATTTTCAATTTAAATTTAATCAGAGCTCGCCAATTGTGCTGTTGTTATGCAAAATGAAGCTAATCAGACTTAAATTCGTTCTAGAGACTTCTGAGCATTTGAATTGCGCGCCAAATGGCAGCACCAGACACTTGTTTCAGAAACTTCTGAGCATTTCAAAAATTTGAATTGCGCGCCAAATGGCAGCCAACGTGAAGTTGGCTGCTCTAAATATGCTAGCGCCACCTGGCGGGTTTGGCGTGCAGCGTGACTGGCATTTGTTCGGCTGCAGTTCGGTCACACGCGCCGAGTGTCAAACGCAAAAGAGCTGGTCACTCTGAACTCTTGCCTCGAAACAAATGACACGTCAAGTGAATTGGAAATTGGGAGGCAAATAGTGAAATAAATCGGCAATAAATACATCAAATTCAATACTAAATTCGAAATATATAAATCGTGGAGAGCGCTGCCGCTTAGTTTGGTGCAAAGATGACCCAAGTGCCGTGTTACACGATCATCAACTCGCCGGACCTCGAGGTGCCGAACGAGATGCAGCTGAAGCAAGACCTCGAAAAGGGCGACACGAATGTGAAAATCGAGACGCTGAAGAAGGTGATCAAGCTGATGCTGAACGGCGAGCGCTATCCGGGCCTCATCATGACAATCATACGCTTCGTGCTGCCCGTGCAGAACCACATCATCAAGAAGCTGCTGCTCATCTTCTGGGAGATCGTGCCCAAGACCTCAGCCGACGGCAAGTTGCTCCAGGAGATGATACTCGTGTGCGATGCCTATCGCAAGGTAAGTGGTCTGCCACAACTTCTAACCGACCGCAGCCAACTGACCATGCCCCCCGTCCCCCGCAGGACTTGCAACATCCGAATGAGTTCTTGCGCGGCTCCACGTTGCGCTTTCTGTGCAAGCTGAAGGAGCCGGAGCTGCTGGAGCCCTTGATGCCGGCCATACGCGCCTGCCTGGACCACCGCCACTCGTACGTGCGCCGCAACGCCGTGCTGGCCATCTTCACCATCTACAAGAACTTCGACTGGCTGGTGCCCGACGGTCCGGAGCTGATTGCGAACTTCCTGGACACGCAGCAGGACATGTCGTGCAAGCGGAACGCTTTCCTCATGCTGCTGCACGCCGACCAGGAGCGCGCACTCAACTTCCTGGCCTCGTGCATCGACCAGGTGCAGAGCTTCGGCGACATTCTGCAGCTGGTTATCGTGGAGCTCATCTACAAGGTGTGCCACGCCAATCCCGCCGAGCGGTCGCGCTTCATACGCTGCATCTACAATCTGCTCAACTCGTCCTCGAATGCGGTGCGCTACGAGTCGGCTGGCACCCTGATCACCCTCTCGCTGGCCCCCACGGCCATCAAGGCGGCCGCCGGCTGCTACATCGAGCTGATCGTGAAGGAGAGCGACAACAATGTGAAGCTGATTGTGCTCGATCGTCTGATTGCCATGAAGGAGAACGAGAACATGGAGAAGGTCATGCAGGATCTGGTGATGGACGTACTGCGCGTCCTGGCGGCCCCGGACATCGAGGTGCGCCGCAAGACCCTGGCCCTGGCCATGGACCTGGTCTACTCGCGCAACATCAACGAGATGATCCAGGTGCTGCAGAAGGAGGTGGCCAAGACGCACAACGTCGAGCACGAGGACACCGGCAAGTACCGCCAGCTGCTGGTGCGCACCCTGCACACCTGCTCCATCAAGTTCCCGGACGTGGCCAGTAGCGTGATCCCCGTGCTCGTCGAGTTCCTGTCCGACACCAACGAGCTGGCCGCCGTTGATGTGCTGATCTTCATACGCGAAGCTATCCAGAAGTTCCCCGCGCTGCGCGGACTCATCATCAAGCACCTGATCGAGGCCTTTCCCCAAATCAAGTCCTCTAAGATCCACCGTGCCGCCGTGTGGATTTTGGGAGAGTATGTCGAGGGCGAGCAGATTCCCGAGGTCATTGCAGCCATACAGCTGACCCTCGGCGAGATACCCATGGTCGATGCCGAGCAGCGTCGCCTGGCCGGCGACCAGACCGAGGAGCAGCTCCAGCAGCAGCAGCAACAGGCCACAGCCGGTGCCGGCGACCACACCACCAACAGCAGCAACAAGGTCACATCCGACGGCACCTACGCCACGCAGAGCGCCTACAGCCTGGCACCGTAAGTAGCCCCAAGCGTAGCCATTGACTGGCATCCATAGCTCACCGTTCCCTCCCCCTCTATCTAGTGTTACCAAGAAGGAGAAGCGCCCACCGCTGCGCCAATATCTGATGGATGGCGACTTCTTCTTTGGCGCCTCGCTCTCCTCCACGCTGACCAAGTTGGCCTTGCGCTACGCGGAGCTGGTGAAGGACGCGCGCAGCGTGAACCGTCTCACCACACAGGTGATGCTCATCATGAGCTCCATCTTGCATCTGGGCAAGTCTGGCTTCCCCACCAAGCCGATTACATACGATGATTCGGATCGCATCATGATCTGCCTGCGCACGCTCAGCGAGCGCACGCCGGAGGCTGTGGGCGTCTTTATGCGCGACTGCCGCGAGGCACTCAGCAAGATGCTGGACGCCCAGTCGGAGGAGGATCAGCGCATGCTGAAGGAGAAGCAGCGCGCCACGGCCAAAGTGCAGCCCGACTCGCCGGTGCTGTTTGCCCAGCTCTCGAACGGACGCGACAATCAGCTGGGCGAGAACGTATTCGAGTCCAGCCTGAACCAGGCTCTGGCTGGCACCAAGACTGCCCAGGTCAGCGACATGTCCTCGCCCAACAACAAGCTCAACAAGGTCACCCAGCTGACGGGCTTCTCCGATCCGGTCTACGCCGAGGCCTACGTCAATGTCAACCAGTACGACATTGTCCTCGACGTTCTGATCGTCAACCAGACAAGTGAGTGAATCCATTCCTAATCCTGCCCAGTCACGCTGCTATAATCTGTCAATCTTGTAGATGATACGCTGCAGAACTGCACATTGGAGCTGGCCACCTTGGGCGACCTCAAGCTCGTGGAGCGCCCACATCCGGTGGTGCTTGCGCCCCACGACTTCTGCAACATCAAGGCCAACGTGAAGGTCTCCTCCACCGAGAACGGCATCATCTTCGGCAACATAGGTAAGTGAAGCTTGCCTGATTGGCTCCATTCCTGTTTGCCTGATTACCTCCATTCGCAGTGTACGACACGGCCTTAAATACAAACGTCGTGGTGTTGAACACCATACACATTGACATCATGGACTACATCATTCCGGCCAGCTGCACGGACACCGAGTTCCGTCAGATGTGGCAGGACTTCGAGTGGGAGAACAAGGTGACCGTCAACACCAGCTTCACGGACCTGCACGAGTACCTCAAGCACCTGTTGAAGAGCACCAACATGAAGTGCCTGACGCCCGAGAAGGCGCTCTCCGGCCAATGCGGCTTCATGGCCGCCAACATGTATGCCAAGTACGTGCGCAACTCCCTTTCTCTCTCTCTGTCTCTGTCTCTCTATCTAACGTTTCGCTCTTGCAGGTCCATCTTCGGAGAGAACGCCCTCGCCAATTTGAGCATTGAGAAGCCCGTCGATGATCCCGACTCGAAAGTAACCGGTCACATACGTATTCGCGCCAAGAGCCAGGTGGGTGTAACTTTGACTTAAGCATCTGCTGCTCCGGTTGCTTACGTTTTCCTCCTTTCCACAGGGCATGGCACTCAGCCTGGGCGATAAGATCAGCTCCTCGCAGAAGCAATCGGTGCAGGCCGCCTAGTTAATCAGCAGCGACAGCAGAAGTAAAAGCAACAGCAGCAGCAGGAGCCAGCACAAGAAATTAAAGCTTAAGAGCTTAAGAGGTGGCCGAGCCACGGCCTGCATTCCGCCTGATTTTGAATAAAAGCAGACCACAACAGCCTATTACATACATATTATAACTATACACGCAAATATATACTTATTTAATAAAGTTAATCGCCCCAAATTCTAGTAATGCCCCATTCATTCGACGTGGTTTGTTTTCACTGTGCGACAGAGACAGCATGCATGAGAGTGAGAGAGATGGCAGATAGTGGTGCATAGATAAACATACATACATATATACATATGTGTAGAATGAGTTTTGTATTTTTTATTTAATTTAGTATTATTTTTATAGTATTTTATACATTTGAATATTATTTTATTGTTAGCCTAACAAATTCTAACAGAAACTTAATTTCACCATTTCATACTTTAAATTTGTCATATGTTTTGGTATTTAAAAACAGTTTCTATTTAATCAGCAATCCTCTCAAACTATTATAGCTATTTATGGCAATTGTGTGCCCGATAGAACTCTTCTTTCAAATGTTTCATTTATTTACGCAAATAACATTATTTCTCTATTTCATTGCAATTTCAAATTAACGATAACGCGCCTCTGCAACTATCGCTGTTATCGCACACATCGATATGCGATGAGCCAGCGATTAGTGTTGATACATCGGTATTTGACAGGTCCAGCGCTAGCCGCTGACGTGTTTCAAGCAACATAAAAACACGAATCCATTTACACTCCTCACACACAACATAGTTCCGTAAATTTATCGGGAGATGTACGAAATCGTGATTTCGCCTACAAAATAACAACACACAAACACACACACCTTGGGCAAAGCCACAAAATTTGTATACAGTGTGCAGGGCAAAATATTACAATAATCAGCTTAAGTCTCAGTAAATCCGACTCCGAATGAAAGTTGCCAACTGCAAAGCAACAAAAACAGAAACAACAGCAACAATAGCAGCGGACATAACGGCCAAAAGTGGGGAGTAGCAGCGGCCACGAAGTGGAAAGCCAGCCGCATTAAACTGTAGCCGTGGCCACAGTCGACAGCAAACACACACACACACACACACGCGTATAAACAAGTCGTAGAGGAGGACACAGGCTAGAAGATGGCGCTGCTGACGATGATTGCCCGGGTCATTGATGGTCTGCCACTGGTTGGCACCATGCAGGATGATGAGCAGGTGCGTCACACACACAGACATATACACACACACATATATATATATATATATATATATATATATATATATATATATATATATATATATATATATATATATATATATATATATATATATATATATATATATATATATATATATACAACTGTAAAACACTTTCACTTTTTGTGCCTTAGAGCGGACGCAGCATCTTGGACTATCAGAATCAGGCGAAAATGCTATTTCGCAAGCTGGGCACACACTCGCCGGCGCGCAGCAGCATCGAGACAGGACCGTACTTATTTCAGTGAGTAGCGAATGTTGAAATAATTGCCGACCAACATTGAATCATCGTTTAATCGCCTTGACTTCGCACCCGCGCAGCTATCTTATCGAGAACGATGTCTGCTACTTGGTGATGGTTGATAAAATGTACTCGAAGCGCTTGGCCTTTAACTATCTGGAGGATCTGGCGCAGGAGTTCCACACCAACTATGGCCGGCGTGTCAATTCGGTGACACGCCCCTACGCCTTCATCGAGTTCGACGTGTACATACAAAAGGCGAAAAAGCAACTGACCGACCGCAGACGCAACATAAGCAACATAAACACACAGCTGCAGGATGTGCAGCGCATCATGGTCCAGAACATTGACGATGTGCTGCAACGTGGCACGGTCTTGGCGGGTGAGTGAGAGCAACAATAAAGCATGCCAAAGACAACATCGACTATAAACAAATAATATTTCTATCTGATGCCCCCGCAGAGCTGGACACTAAGACGCAAAATCTGTCGATGATGTCGCAAAAGTATAAGAAGGATGCCAAATTGTTAAATCGCAAATCGATGTACGTGCAGGCGGCCGCCGTGGGCACTCTATTTCTAGTGTTTATACTATATTTTTGGGTTTTGTAATATATGTACGTACGTTAGTCGCACTAGTTGTTAGTTTGCCAATGTGTATAGTTGGCTCGAAGGCGGCACGCTTCATCTCTGTGTGTCGCTGTCATCGTCATAGACGGCGAGCGGCGGAGCACCAACTCTGTGCTGCTGCTCATCATCAAAGGCCAAAAGACATTTCAATATTTAATATAGTAATTGTATAACAACAACAACAACCAACAGACAGCAACCAACAGCAGCAGCAACAACAACAACTACAGTCTAGATAATAATAACCACTAAATTGGGGGCAGATAAATTTGACATGCTGCCCCGCTGCTTGCTTCAATTTACCTTGCGTTGTGGGCTTCAATGACATTTTATTTCCAAACACACACACACACACACACAGAGCACTTAAACACACACACAGCCAAAGAGAGAGAGGCGAGCAACAACTCCATAAAACGGCTATAATGATCCACTCTGACTACTGTTTATGACATTTGCTCATATCACATATATTTAATTGGCTTGCTTAACATCACAAATCGTCTTGCATGCAGTAAAGAGAAAGAGCGATAGAGAGAGGGAGGGAGAGGGAGTAATGGCAAAATTAGTTTAGTTTTATATACTACTATATTTATCTGTTTATGGCGCCGACCCACAGGCAAAGCAATGTTTTGTAAATTATCGTAAGCCCAAGCAAATGTGTGTATAAATAGTTTGTATATGATGCTAATCATCACTATGACTAATGATGGATATCAATAAAATACTATATTAGGCAATTCCAAACCAATTATCGAACAAAGACTAAAGTCTCTATAACCCATTCCCCAAAGTAAAACTCCAAGTTTGCTTCTTTTTTTTTTTAATGATTAATTTTTCCTTTATATATATAATATATATATATATATATATTTCCTTTCATTTTGAGTGTTGATATATATTCGCCTATTCCTTGCCATATCTGCGCTCACAATTGTTTATGCATGTATATTTATATATACTAGTTGAATGTCGCCTTTATTTGTTTTGTTTTTTGCGATTTTGCATATAAATTTTTAATATCAAATTTTTACAATTAGGAAAAAAATGCGCTGTTGCCATTTACACAGTTATATAATGCTTGTATAATTTTCATTCGTTAAATATATATATGTATGTGTGTGTGTGTATGTGTGTGTGTGTTTGTGTGTGTGTGTGTATACTATATATGATATAAGTTGCTTTCGAACAGAACAGAAAATACTTGAAACGATACTCGAGAAGGTGCTTTGACTTGATACTCAGCAGAAAGTGGCCAATCGGTAGCAGCTGGAGTGCCATTTGGTGTTAACTTATTCAATTTGTTTCGTTAGCTTTGTATAACTTACTAAGAAAATTGGTTGGTTGTCGCTATGTAAATCTCAATATTTGTTTGTATACAATAAATGTTTTTGTTTTCCTTCTCGTTTGTATCTTGTTCCCTTTGCATAAATTACAAAAGAACTCTTCTCTCTTGTATATCAATTGGAATTTCTATGTTTTGCTTAAAGTTCTTATTTTTTGTTTTTGTCACTAGAAGCTCTGGCTGTGTTCGGTTGGCTATCTCTTTACCTTGACTTATATAAATATTTGTTTATAATTTGATTTTTATTTTTATTTTTATATATTTTTTATTTCCGTTGTTAACATTTGAATAAAAAACCTACTTTGCTGTGAAATGAGCTGATCTCAGAAGCACTCTAAAATGATATATATATATTTCGAAACTAAAATAAACATGGATATGATATATGTATATATAAATATTCAATACAAACACTTCCCTAGACAACGTTAATATATATCAAGTGCCCTCGCTAGCAGCAATAATGATAATATGTGTTTAGTCTCTATGACATCTATGTCTATGCGCTACGTTATCTAATTCCTCTCAAATATCTTTCGTTTATGTTTAAAAAAAAATGCAAAAAAAAACATATTTTAATAAAAAAAAAAAATGGTATCCTATGTCTGGACATGAAAAACACTATACAAAATATGGTTATACAATTGTTGATTCTTCCAGCCTGTTGCTCTAGGGTTAATCCTAATGCTTATTGCAATTTCAGCTTTATTTTTGTTCTTCTTGTTAATGTTTATTTATTTTTTTTTTTTGGCTTGTTTCATTATCTTGGTTTTTGTTGTCTACGTCTTCATCATCTACGTTCAAAAGGCAGTTTTTGAGCATGGAGGGACAAAGTGAGATTCGTGACGAAGCATTAATTAGCAAGAATATCGGATATATATATATGTGTGTATATATAGTACATTACGAGTATACATAGGTGTGAGAGAGAGTAAAATAGTGAAAACGAATAGAACGAGTTGAAGGTGCTTGCACAAATTGCTGTACAAAAGAAAATCACAAATGAAAATTCGTTGAAGAGACACACAGAATATACATATATATATATAAATTTATATACATATATATATGCATGTATGTATATATAATATATGCTTGTACCTAACGCGGGGTACGACTTAAGGCTATTCAAAAAAAATCTGTTTACAATATATGTATGGGCTTTTAGAGTACGAGTACCGTTATTAGCTTAGCTTAGGAAAGAACGTTCGTGTTTAGTGTTGAGAGCCGCGCACTGCCGTACAGTTCACGGCGTGGCCTGGCTACATATCTGTGTTCGCCTGGTATTATTTATGCATTCCCGTAGACGGTCACTTGATGCGCTGATGGTCCGGCGTGCTCTTCAGTATATCCGGCTGATGTGGATGGTGGTGATGGTGCTGATGATGGCCGCCGCCCGTCTGCGAGTTGAGGGTGCCCTGGTGGCTGCCACCACCGGTGCCGGCACCACCGCCAGCCCCACCCGCATGGTGCGAGCTGCTCAGCGTGTGCGAGTGAGTGGAGTTAAGCGTGTGGGTCGCATGCGAGTTGAGCGTGTTGTGGGCCGTGGTGGTGGCATTTGTGGAGAAGCCCGTAATGCTCCCAGCGGCGCCGACTGCCGTCAGCCCAACGACTCCACCCACGCCTGCGCCAACTCCGACGCCTGGGCGCTGCGAAGCGCGCAGCGAACGATGCGATCCGTTCCGGGTGAGCGAGTTCATTTGCGGAGTGCCAGGCACCGTGTGGCCCAGGGCATTCATGTAGTCCGCAATGAGCAGGGTAATCTCCAAGATCTTGGGCTTGCTCATGGCAAAGAGCAGCTTCTGCTCGCAGCCGCCGGCCAGGGTGCCGTCGTCGTGCGAGACGACGAGCATGAAGTCGTCCTGGCAACCACCGAATGTCATCACCGTGCTGTAGGGGTAGCGCGCCACGGGCGCCATTGTCGACAGCTCGAGCACGTTCAGCGCGTCCTCGGCGACGGCCAGCCAGGCGACGGGCGTGCCGGTGGTGGCGTGCGGCTCGCACTGGCGCGGCTTGGCCTGGAACAGGCAGGCCCCGAAGTAGGGCCACTTGCGGCAGCAGGTCAAGTAGATGCGGACGCAGTCCAGGGTCGAGCGACCCTTGAGCAGCGTCCACTTGGATATGAGCAGCTCCTGCACATCCTTCAGCTGATCGGCGCCGAGTGCGTCCCGATAGCGATACGGATAGAACTTGTCCAGCGCCTTGAGGCCCACATCGCGCGACTTCTCGTGCGAGTAGTCGCCCATGTCGATCTGCGACATCAGCGAGGCCAGCTCCAGCGCCAGCTCCCGCGAGAGCGGGAACCGACCCTGCACGATCTGCGCGTTGGTCTGGTAGCACAGCAGCAACCGTTCCTTGTCCGTCTCGCACTTGATGGTGTGTTTCCAGTAGAGCCGGTTCTTGTAGCTCAGCTGGATGACGCGCGAGTTCTCGAACTTGCCGGAGCCCTTCTCGCGCAGCGCCGTCTCCCACTTGCTGATCACGTCGCAGAGCTTGGCCAGCGGTTCCAGATAGTGCTCCAGATCCTTCTCAATGGGATCATCGCTGAACAGACAGAAGCCGTTGTTGGCATCGCGGGTGCCCAGCTCCTGGGCGAGAGTTGTTTGGAATTCCTCGATGGTGGTGGAGCCGTCAAAGGAAACCACCTGCAGGGATTATCAAAAATGAATATAGTAAACTAGAACTAGTTCAATTTGTAGCTTGCTTACCTGGTAGGTGGTGTTCATCATGTGTACGGGTATGGCGTGCGGCAGGGAGTGATGATATGGATTCTTCAGCAATATGGACAGCACCTCCATGCGCGATGGCTTCGTCTCGCGCCCGCCATTCTTGAGGGTCCGCTCCAGCGCGCGCTCACAGTAGGCGGCATACTTGCCCGTTTCGGTTTTGGTGTCCGCGTTGCGGGACAGGTGCAGCTTGAGGTACCACAGCAGGCGACTGGACTTGGGCACAAACAAGGAGACGGCCAAGGCGAGCAGCTGCCAGCCCTGCACGAAGCTGTACGCTGGCGGATTCGACTTGCAGTCGATGATGGGCGTCGAGACGGGCGCCTGCTCCGTGCGAATAAAGAAAAGCAGAGAAGAAAGAGCAGATGGGAAGATTCAGATGAGTTGGGATTAGATCAAAGTGGATGTGTGGGTTAGGGAACTCTACAATTGGCTACGGTAACTGAAAGCAATCGTTTAACAAATCGTTTATCGCATATTTATCGTTTATCGATTATTGAATGACAATACAAATTTCCCCTCATACCTGTATCGACGTGGGCGAACTGCCGTTGGCCTGAGCCTGGCCAGCCTGTTGGGTATCACAGGTGAACAGGCTTTGGGTGGCGCACAATAGTAGTTGCTGTAAATTTCGTCGTCGTTGTCGTCAATAATTGGTTACGTACAGTGTTGGAAAACGGTTGGTATTTACGGTAATTGCGGTATACGGTTATCGGTTATCGGTTATCGGTATTGGATTCATTGGTTCGATACACACACAAACGAAACGGAAGTCGTTTCACAACCAAAAACAAATCAAACATAATAGAAGAATAGAAGAGAAGCCAAAAAACATTTGCTGATCAATTTTTGTTTGCCATTAACGGAAGTTTAAGTTTATCTTGTCTTCTTTTTTTTTTTTTTGTATTATTTTTTGCAGAGCATCCTTAATGTATATGTGTGACACGCTATACAAAAATCGTTCTCTTTTTTTTTTGTAGGTTTTTGTAGTAAGCGTAACGGGCAACGGAAATGAATAAACTCTATGCGAAACATTCAAAGCCATTGAGAAAATATATAATCAAAGCAGTAAACTGAACAAATCGAACAAAGGGGCAAAACAACATAAACGAGTTAGAAAACGCCTGAGATGGCGGACAAAGTATGTAGGCGGCAGTTGCGGGTGTGAAGCGCGCTGATGCGTGAGTCGATAAATATCGATGCGTTTTTATCGACAAAGTTGTTATCACGTATAAGCGAACTGCATTAGAGGCAGAGAGATTGATTGAGCGTGGGTGTAAGGCAAGAGAGAGGGGAAGAGAGAGTGGGCAGAGAGAGAGAGAGAGAGAGAGAGAGAGAGAGAGTCTGGATAGTATATGAGCATGAACTCTTGTTGAGCTTGTCTGGATTGAATGATTGATTGAATCTATCAAGATATGCTATCTATAAGTCTTATTTATTTCTTCAATTAATGAATTTTATTTTCAGATCAGACAGAATCACAAGTATCAATTCATCGAGGGTCTCAGAACTTCGGAGAGCCGAAGGCGCAGTTTTCTAACTTGTTTTCTGGAAAAAGAGTACGTATTCATGTGTTTGTATGTATGTTTATATGTTTGTATGTTGTTTATGTATGTATGTATGTGTAGAGTATATGTTAGAAATTTACAGCAAATACTTTATACAATGATAACGAATCAACAATAATTATGTAGATCAAACTATACACATGGAAATCATTTGGATAGTTTTTGTTTTGCCTTGAAAGCTAAATATGTGTATGTACTTGAGCATGTATGTGTATGTGTATGTGCACACATACATATATAGTTGAGTATAGATATATATGTATATAGTATGACAGTTATGGGGGAAATTGATTGTCTGTTCAACTACTTGAGAATACAAACGAAAACAATGCACAAGAGGACTAAGGACAAGAATAATCGAACGACAATTAGAATCGATAAATATCAATAAAAAACATGCAGAAAACGAGCTGTAGAAGAAATAATGCTAAAATGTGGTAAGGTTATGGTTAATGTTAATGTTAATGTTAATGTTAATGTTAATGTTAATGTTAATGTTAATGTTAATGTTAATGTTACTGTTACTGTTAATGTTATGGTTAATGTTAATGTTAATAGGCATGTCTTATAGGTATGTAGGTTAAACGTATTGATTATTAGCTATTTCGATCGTAAGCTTTTAAATGTAAGCAAAGCCTTTTGTAGCTGGCCAAATGTCGCCGATCGTTGTACCAAAGCGATGAATTTTCGATAAGCAATTAAAAACAAAGCAGTAGAATACAAAAGTTGGGTAGTTCTTCACATACGATACCTAGTTGGATAGACTTTTGAGTGGGAAGCGCTTTAAAGAGAGAAGCTTTTCGCAGCTTTTTCCTAATTAGAATGAAGTTATTTAACATGATTGGGGATTGACATGAGCTTGGTTCTCTGTGGCAGTTAAGAAGTTGGCAGAGCGCAGAGCTTTTATTCCGATACGGAATTCGAATTGCGGAGCCACGTGCTGGTCATGTACACAACAAGTTAGTAATGGGATTAGTCGGGGGAATGTTAGGGAAATCATAAGAAAACTAGAAAGTTAACACCTAATGGGGGGAGCAAGTGGGGAGTACAACTAAAAGAGCCTTTCGAAGGATAAGAAGCTTTGCAACTGAAAAACTTACGCGCGTTTGCTTGCCCAGTTTCTTGTTTACCTGGACACCGACACTTAGTTTCTGGCCCATATGTCGGGAGGTTTGCTTTATCAAAATGCAGATCATTTCGGTCTGCAGCTCCGGCATGTCCAGGCAGTGTTGCAGCGCATTCTGGGCGAGCACCACATGATAATCGATGCCCGGCTGGTTGACGGCCACGGACATAAACAGCTGAATGCTCTGCGGCGGACAGAATACGGATTATGCTTTACATATCGGCCGTCCAATCGGGAGAGCTTACCTTGAATAGCTTTATAGCCTCCGGCTGCATGGTCTCCGTGTGCATGGAGGACAGGGGCGCTGTGATCGTATCTTTGGTGTGCAGCAATATGGGATGACGCCAGAGCACGCAGTCTGCACAGATACAAAGGGGGTGTTTAAGAAATACTCCATTTTGAGATTGGGCTTCAAGGATTACTCACTTGGATCACCATCAGTTTCCATGAGCTTCTGCACCAGCTGCTCGTACTGCGTGCCCGCGCTGGGTCCGCCGCCCGAGACGACGGTCAGATGATATAGCCAGTTGTCGCGCTCCGGTTTGCCGGATAGAATCAAATACGTGGGCCCCTGATGGGCCGGGTAGATGGCCACGGTCAGGCGCGCCTGATCCTGTGCGGCATCCTCGCGCTCCTCCGAATCGGAGTCGGACACATGCTCGACCTCCTCGACGCGTGCATCGCGCATGTTTATTTGACCCAGAGGATTCTGTAGAGAGTTCTCCGGATTAGATGGGATTACATGCGCAGCTCGTTCACTTACGGTCTCAGCGGGTGCCTTGAAGTAGAGGAACATCTTGCCCAGGAGCACGCACCAGCACTTCTTGGCGTGGCCGTTCTTCACCTTGGTCACCCAGCCCTGCACCGTGGGCTTCTGATCGTCCCGGCTGAGCAGCAGCTTGGTCGCATTGCGACGCTGCACGTTCTGCAGCACGCGTATCCAGTCGTCCATGGTGGCGTGCGAGTCGGCGGTCAAGTAGTAGACCTTCTTGCCCGTGTCGATCTCGAAGGTGGAGGCGCCCTCCGCCCGGCTGATGCGGCAGGCCTCGTCCAGCTGGATCTGCCCCTGTGGCTTCCGCTGCACGTCGTGCTGGCTCTTCCAGTAGTTGAGACTGCCGTTCTTCAGGACGAACCAGCGCTTGCGCCAGGTCTTCAGTTTGCCACCCAGCTTGGCCAGGTGACCCATCTGAGAGAGAAAGGAGGACAATCTTTTAGCATAGCAAGAGATATGAGGAGCTCTTTGCTCACCTTCTCCAGCGATTCGAGTTTCTTGCTCGGCGAGTCCACGTAGGATTGGCGCATCAGGAGCGACGGCATCGAGGCGTCCATGCACGTCGACTCGGAGACGGCGTCCGGGGGCAGGGCGTAGTCGTCGGAGAGGCCTGATTCAAAGGAAAGATCTGAAATTACTGTGCCACGCATGTGGGGGCTCACGCGCAGTTGCGTCAGCTGCGCGCCAGTTGTGGGCGTATGTAGGCGTGGCAGCGTGCTCTGTATACTGTGCACGGGCGCCACTGCCGGCGCCTGTGGGTGTGGCAGCGTGTGATGCTGCTGATAATGTGGCTGTTGCTGCTGTTGTTGTTGCTGTTGCTGTTGCTGTTGTGACTGGTGTTGTGTGGTTAAACGTGTGTGGACTGATGTGTGTGCGTGAGTGTGCGCGTGTGCGTGTGCGTGTGTGAGTGTAGTTAATGGTGGGTGAATGGCAAATGATGGTGGTTAATAGTGGTCATTGATGATAACATTGGGAAGCACCACACAACGAGGTGGAGGAGCAGGCGCAAGACGGGAAATGCAACCAGTTCAAAGTTGTTAGAATACCCATTGAAAATTAGTTGACAAAGTAGAGAGTACGGAGAGTGGGGAGAGTGGGGAGAGACTCAAGCATGGGTTGGGACCAGATCAAAGCAAATACTCATGCTACAGGGTTCAGGAGTATGGGGGAAGATGAACAAATTGAAGGGGTTGACAAAGTTATTTAATCAAGGAGAAAAATACTAAAGGAAAAGTGATAGTAATTCCAAATTATGTAATAAATACTATGAAAAATACTAGGAAATAAATACTACAGAAATACCAAAAGATATATGAAAGTAGTTTCAAACTATATAATAAATACTATAAGAAAATAAAAATACAATCAAAGAATAAGGAAAAGTATGAAAATTGAAAGGGAGAACTGAGCTTTTCCTAGTGGGAAAAATACATCAGAAATATTACATAAATTCTTCACAGATAGTCTTCTTGGGATGGGAGAAATAATACATGATGAGAGGGATTAATCAATTATCTGGTTTCTTAGGATAGTATCTGGCTCGTTTGTGTTAGTGTTAGTTGGGAGTTTCAGTGGAGTTAGGAGTTTCTGTGGTTGTTTTCGGTTAGTGCTGTTGCTGTTGCAGTGGTTCAGTGTTCAGATACCGCTACCGCTACCTTTACGCTTTACTGGTTTTACTGGGCGCGTGCGAGGAGTGAGAGAGAGAGAGAGAGAGAGAGAGAGAGAGAAGATGTTTCTAAGGTCGGGTCTGGGGTGTGTACATACCACGCGCCTTGGCGTTTTTGGGGCTCTCGGAGCCGCTGCGCTTGGCTGGGCTCAGGCTGGAGGAGGTCTTCAGACTCTTCGACGGACTCGATGCGCTGCCCGATGTGGAGGTCTCCGTGTTGTCCGTGCTGGAGGAGTTGTGCGAGTTGTGTGTGAGCATGACGGCATGATCCTCGCCATCGCTCGAATCGTCGCTCGAGTCACCCGTGAAGGGCATCGAGCGTATCTGGGAGGCGCGCCCCTTGACCGTGGCGTAGACGGGCACGGATATATCACAGAAGCCGCCGCTGGCGGTTTGTTGCTGTCGCGTCGGCGGCTGAGGCGTGCCCGGCGTACCGCTGCTGCCCAGCGTGCCGTTCGCATCGTGCCCATGCCTCGTGGCCGCCCGCCCGTTCGAGAGGGTCAGGCTGTGCTCCTGCACATCCGGCGTCGGCTCGTTGCTGGCGTTGCTCTCGGCGGTGCTGGTGCCGGCGAGCCCGTCGTTGGCCACCTGGTAGATCTTGGCCTCCCAGCTGGGAAAGCGATGCAGCGGCGGTGTCGGCGGCCTCGGCACGCCCAGCTCGCTGGTCGTGGTCGTTGTGGTGCTCGAGTTGCCGCCACTGGCCATCAGCGCCGGATTGTTCTTCATCCAGGCGGGCAGCTTCTCGCACGAGGGCGTATAGATCTCAGCGTAGTCGTGCGCCGTGTCCGTGTCGGAGCTGTCCGGCCGAGTGCTGGCCGTGGTCGACTGCGCCGCCTTGGTGGAGATGCTCGAGAGCGGCGCCAGGGTGAGGCCATCGACGGCCGCCACAAGATTGCGTTCCAGCTCCTGCGGCTCCATCGAGAGGTTGCGTCGGTGCTGATGATGCGGATAGGAGCTGGTCAGTGGTCGGCTGATGATCTCCTGGGGATCGAGGCTCTCGCTGCGTCGTCGCGTTTCCGGCGTGCTGGCAAAGTCCTGGACATCCAGGCTCAGGCTGTTCCTGACCGGGCCCACAATGCTGTGTCGCTGCGACTGATTGGCTATGTGGTTCTTGAGCAGCTCCAGCTGCTGGTTGCACTTGATGTTCTGCTCGCGCAGCAGCTGATTTTGCTCCTCGAGATCGCGCAGCTTATTGTTCACCCACTCCTTGATCTTGGCGGCCTTCGCCTCGATCTGGCGTGCGTCGTGCAGGCGCAGCTGACGTTGCTCCTCCACCTGGATCTCCAATGAGTTAATTGTCTTCTCCGCCTCGTTGTTCGGCAGGCAAACACCCAAGCCCACGCCCACGCCCACGCCGACGGCCACGCCTGTGCTGCCTGTGACGCTCTGTTGGCAGGCAGCGGCCAAGGCTGCAGCGGCGATTGCCTGTTGCTGTTGCTGTTGCTGCTGCTGCTGCTGCTGATGTATGGGCGAGCTGGTGGCTGTGCCCTGCTGCGAGTGTTGCTGCTGCTGTGGTTGTTGCTGTGGCGGTTGTTGCTGTTGTGCTTGGGGCTTTGGCCATTCACTGAGCCGCTGCTCCATAGCACGCACCTGTAAGCAATCAAGAGCGGGAAAACACCGGGTTAGCAATGGCTTGACTTTGATTTGCCGGGGCGAAACTTTTCCAGACTTGAGTCTTGAGGAAATTCAATTAAATTTGCACTAAGCTGCGTCTGTAAAACCAGAACTAATGCTTACATATGACCTGTTCCCAGGGCAAAAACTCGGCTAAGTAGTTGGCAGCAGTTGGCAGCAGTTGCCGGGCTCAAGTTAATGGCAAATGGAAAAAGTTCTACTCAGCTGGGAATTGGTCTTTGCGTGGGATTAGGAAACGACTTGAATCTAAAGAAAGATGCGAGCTAAGCACTTTAATTTTAGTTTTAGCTAGCACTATTGATCAGAAGTGGGTTGAGTTCTCGGTGAGCAACGTCCTAGGGTTGCTTCTGCCCATGTTAAAGCCCCCTTAGTTCACATAGGTCCTTGGTACAGTTGCTCACGTGCAACTAGTTATAATTCATAAACTCATGAGTTCAAGTAGCTAGACCAGTCTGGGCGGCAGTGGAGAGCCACAGGGCCAAAGGACTGTCGAGCGCATTGCTAAATTATGAGGCGCAGTGGTGCAAAAACTTGTGTAATTAAACGCAGCCATTTGGGCCAGACTTTGGCGTCCGTTTAACACTTGGGCTCTGCTGCAGGCAGTAGGAATGCTTGAGTCGGGCTGCGAAAGGAGTGCCTAAAGTATATATGAGCAATGCAACTGACAGTCAAATAGAGAGAGGGAGAGGGAGGGAGAGAGGGAGGGAGAGAGGAGCAACAGAGACAAAGGAAAAACAGGACATGTGGCTTATAGCTTCAATTCACACGCCAAGTGGCGAGCCTTGACAAGAAAAGCAAACCCGGAAGCCTGCCGAGGCAAGTGGCATTCACGGCTCACTGCACCTATTGCATTATTAGTTGGCACTTCGGTTTGTGGCTCTACGCAAATGGGTCAATTGCCAGTTCGAGGACCTCCTTGCAGGCTCAATCTCTATTAATGGCCCTGTCATGCAATCTCCAGTTGCCCCCTCAGCTCAGCTCAGCTGCTACAAGTTAAAAATAAATAGACTCTGCCGAAAATAACAAACGGAAGTTCAGCTTATTGGACGCCACGCACATAAAATGCCAAAGTTTACGCCCGACACGAACAGGAGTCCTCCAAAACAGACAGAGTGAGGCATGTTGCCAGTCACCAGTCCGGGCATAAGCAGAGTTATGTTCAGCCTAGACATATAGTTAAAAAGCAGAGAGATTATGAACATGCCCTAAACAAGGCAATATACCCTGCAATTGAAGTCTAATATAGAGAATTTAAGTACCAACAATATCCTCTGTAACACCAAGCAGCCCTCAGCCTCAGTTAGATCTCTGAGAATCGCATAGTAAGGCTTTGTATTTAAATCTGTTTCTAGCATTACAGACAGATCAGACAGTCAAGCAGCAAACTCCCATTCAATGCGAAATCTGCGTTAAAGCAATTTCAAAATTTCTTTCAAACAGCTTAACGGCTTCGAGTTGAGGCCAAAAAGCCATTGCTGGTCGCATGCAAACTCCGGCCAAACTATTTTCGAGTTAAAAGTTAAAGTATTTATGGCAACACTTTGGCAGAAGTCGACAAGTTTCGCCTGGCCTGAGCGGCGCGAATCGCGGCATTAGTTTTCGGTTTCCAGTTTCTGGCCAAAAACTTGAGCCATAAAATCTGATGGCGATTGAAAGAGAGCACAAAAAAATGGTAACAAACCAGAGAGCAGCGCCACAAGCAGCAGCAGAAACTTGCCCGAATGATAACCATATGCGAGAACTTTTGCATTGGATGCATTTAGGCGTGCGAAAACTTCGAAAGAACAAATAGCAACAGAAAGTTAGAATTGGGGAAGAGGCCAGAGGAGCTTTGTTGACTCTATCTAAGCTAGCAGCAGGAGCCTGTCGCGTCGCTTGTGGCAAACAAATGTTGGATATGAGAATAAATCTGCGCGCTGTCAGTTCAAGCAAATCCGGCAATTTGCGCCATTTGATTAGATTTTCTTGAACGTGAATGGGTGTGTGTGTGTGTGGGTGGGTGGGTGTATGTGTATATAGATGTATATAAAGGACTCGACAGTCCTGGGCAGCTGCTGGGTCTCATAAACGCAGTCTGTAGCCAAGTTTCACATAAACTTGACTAAGGCAGGGCGTACTGCAGAAGGGGTTACACGCTTTACGGCTGAGCGCAGCTGCAACTGTCAGGCGCAACAGAAATGTATAAAAATGGGAAACAATTCGATTTTTATTGCGCAACGACATTTTTATTGCTGACTACTAGCCAAAATCCATGGCAGCAATGGCAGTAGCTCGCTGCAGAGACTTCTAAGTGCTGCCAGCTGCCCGACTAGCTGCGACCGATGTCGTCTGCCCGCTTAACATAAATCTCGACTGCCAGAGTCGCCTGCTGCTGCTTGCATTAACTGCAAAACCCAAAATCCTAGACAATAATTTGCCTGAACGCACAATCGGATTATGGAAACTATGAAGAAGATGTGCTCAACAGACTTTGAGCTGCATGACAAGCAAATACCCTGCAGTGGTGCACGAAAGAGCTAAGTTCAAGATGAATAAAGATAAGTTTAAGTTAAGTATATATAAATATATATAAATATTTTTAGCTAAGCCTTCAATCATTCTTTCTTCAATCTATCCTCAATATGCACTTAATATATCTCTATATAAACAGATATCAGGCATTATATATAACAATCAGTATATCAATTCTCTCCATATTAATTTCTATTATTTCTTTTCACTCTCTTTCTCTCTTAAGTCATAATGATCCTCTTTTGCTAAACTCAAATCATAATCCTTATCATATTCATATCAATATACCCCACTTCTCCACAGATTTACAGGGTAGCTAGAAACAAACTCAACTCAATAAAAATTTCTTAAAAAAAAAATACCAACAAAAAGCATGAAAGATGAATGAGTTGAGAAATGAATATATTATATATACTTATCTCCAGTTATGCTTGGCTGCACTTGCCCAGATCCCCCAAAGCATTTGAATACAAATTTAGATTTGAATTTTTAATGCGTTTTGTCGGGGGACACGTTCGGCAGTGCCAAGGATGGAAATAATCATTCCCATTCAAAGACATCAAATAGTCGGAAACGCAAATGAAAAATGGGAAAATTGTGAGGAAAAACTATTCAATGCACTCGCTCTATCTGCTATTCAGTTGGACGGGGACTGACTGAGTGGGTGGGTGGGTGAGTGAGTGAGCTATTAAGCAGCCTGTCTGCTCGTGAACATTCCCCTGCCACCCTTTGGCCTCTACTCCTACCGCTACCCGAGCAGTCGGCGCAGCATTCCAATTTTTGTGGCAGCTCCCATTCGGTTGCCAAGCATGAATCCTGCTTTTATTACTAAATGAGCAGACGCAATTAAGTGGCGTAGGTTGTGTCCGCCCGAAGGGTTGAACGCTAGGGGTTGCCGAGGGGGGCGGGGGGTCTGACTGTGGTGCTATTAGCGGCAGATGACTAACGACAACGCGCCATAATGCTTGGTCGCTCCAATGGGCGCCCAGCAAGTGACTTTTTATGGAAAATGTGTGTAAGCTGAAAGCCGAAGGGAGCTGGGGAATCAGGCTAGGGAGCCAGTGCGTCCCGTCCCTCTGCGGTGACTCAGTTGCTCTGTATGCGAAATATTTGCGGCCAGGAGGCGACTCTATTCACATTTAAATTGCTCTCATAGCACATGATTAATTAATTTGTAATGAACGCTAATGTGGACGCTAGATGGCGCCCCAGTACGGCTTAGCAGCACTTGGGACTGCAATAATAGGAATACTGGCCCTGGTTTACAATTCGAAAAGCGGAGTGAAGCTGAAGTGCAGCAGCCAAAGTAGGGGAGAAATGTGTGGAGGATGCATGGGATTCGAGAAGCTTTGCATGTTAAGGCTATGATGATTGGGCCTTGATCTGAGAATATTGAATAAGAGAGCTCTGATATGAACTTCAATTACAGAGATAGATGCCTAAACAAGGAGCATAGATTGATATCCGAATCTGAAACCTTGTTTACTGCTAACAAATTTATTTATGTTATAGGCAGACTTGGTAGCTTGTCCACAGAGACATGAAACTTAACCCCAGCATGAGTTAAAGATCTTAAGATGTCATGTCTTCTACTACAGCTGCTTTCCCTCCCAGCCGATATCCTCACCAGTCTGCATCAAGCATCTTGCATATACTTAGCCAGTGAAGTGTAACACCCTCTTCACTTATCTAGCTAAGTGTATATTACTTCTCTCTCTCTCTCTCTCTCTCTCTCTCTGTTTCCCTGTCTCCCTCTCTCTCTCTCTCTGTCTCCATCCGACAATTAATTGACTCTGTTTGACAGCAAATCCTAGCTTATTTGCTTATCTAGGCAGCTGTTTAGACATTCTTGGACTAAGCTGCATTAGGCATTCTCTCTTTCTCTCTCTCGCTACTCTGGCCCCCTCTCTGTCTCTCCCTCTATATATATTTCTTTCGAGTTAGAATTGTGTCACTTTATTGTTTGTACAAATTGATGGCGCCATTTGGCAATTTGTGAATACATATTACACAAATGTGCCGCAACATGTTGAGTTCTGTTGGATGCGCCCCAGCCCACTCTCTCTCTGTCTCCCTCTCGCTCCCTCTCCTTCTCTCTTTCTCTGGTAATCCACTTTGCTTGCACATCATCTTTGGGCCTCCTGTGTCTATGTGGCCCTCTTTTATTTGCGTTGCTTGTGTCGCTTTGACTTCTTGAGTAAACAGCCGCCGACAACCCCCGCACGCTCCACTCCACTCCGCTCCGCTCGCCCCTCGCTCCCTCTCTCTCTCTCTCTCTCTCTTGTCATGCCACATTTTCGACGTTTAATTTCGAGTCATGATTCCATTGTTATTTATAGTCAACAAAGTGGCAGCAGCAGCGGCAGCGGCAGCGACAACCACTCTAGACAACACTCCATAAAATATTGTTGACTCCCTTCCCCGACTCGCTGCAGCCCCAAACGGCAGCAGCTCTTTGCCGTCCCCCAACCAGCGTTGGCACGCGACGCATCGTCGCTTAGTCTGGGGGTAGTTGCCGCCGCAGCAGCCGCCGCTGTTGCTGCCACTTAGCTCCTGCAGCTTCCGCTGCGCCTTTAAACGCTGACGTTCGTTCGTAGAAATTTTAATTTAATACAAGTTTAGACCAGATCCGTGCTGCAGCAGCAGTCGCATCTATTCATTTGTCTTCGTGCTGCTGCTGCTGCTGCGGTGCAGTGTCGTTGCTGCTGTCGCCGCTGTCTGCCTGATGATTTTTCCATTACAGTCAATGTCAATATTTGCTGCATGTTTTGGCAGCTTTGAAATTGAAAATGTGCTTGTTGCAAATTATTTGCGACGTGGATGTGGCTGTGGCTGTGGCTGCGGCTGTGGTTCTGGCTCTTCTTCTTTCAACCAGCCGCACCCTCGCCTCCACTCGAGTGGCACCTTTCCCTCTCTCTCCCTCTCTCTCTCTCTCTCTCTCTCTCTCTCTCTCTCTCTCTCTCGTTCACTCTGGCATTGTCGTCGGCGCGTCTCATGCTTGCAACAATTAAAAATCTCGCGGACGTTGCCACGTTCTCTTTCTCTGTGTGCGTTGCTCCTGGCTGCCGCCTGCCACATTCTGTTCGCTGCCTTCTTCCGTCACAAGTGGCACTCGTCGGTCGAGTGCTGCGCCTGCCGCGTCGCTCCTCTTGACGTGTGTCATTTTGAGCAAAGTGCTGCATACTTTGGGGCGCATTTAAAATTAAATAACATCTTAAATCGCATTTAAATTTCATTTACAAAAAATTCTCAGCTTTGATTATCATTATCATTATTATGATACTAAATTATCATTATCATTGGCATTGCTAGTATTCATTTAATAATAATTATGCTGTTAAATGCCATATGCGTTATCATTGCCATTGTCATTGGAGCTACTATTGCAATTACCATTGGAACTGTATAATTTGCATTGCCATTGTAATATACAATATTATTATTTTCATTGTAACTATCATTGTCATTGCCATTATCATTGTCATTAGCATTAGCATTAGCATTAGAATTAGAATTAGCATTAGCATTAGCATTAGCATTGGCATTCGCATTATCATTAGCATTATTATTATCATTATCGTTATCATTGTCATTGTCATTGTCATTGTCATTGTCACTTTTACTATCATTTCCATTATAATTATCATTATCATTATTATTAATATCATCGTTAATTCTCATTGGCATTGCCACTGACATTTTCATTGTCATTGTCATTGTCATTTTCATCATTATCATTATTATTATCATTATTATCATTATTATTATTATTATTATTATTATTATTATTATTATTATTATTATTATTATTATTATTATTATTATTATTATTATTATTATTATTATTATTATTATTATTATTATTATTATTATTATTATTGTAATTATCATTATTATTATCCATTTTATTATCATTAGCATTATTATTAGTATTATCATGATCAATATCAATACAATTAGCATTTTCATTAGCATTAGCATTGTCATTTTCACTGTCGTCATCAATTGCCATTGCCATTGTCATTATCATTATCATTTATCTTTAAAACAGCTTAAGCTATAGACTCCATCAATTCCATTGCCCCCTACTATCCTTTACATAAACAAAATCGATTAGCTCCCAAGTAAACTGTTCGATGCATCTCAAGTGATTTGGCAGCAGGCGACGCGTCGGCCGCCACGCCTATGCAGACGCCCATTTATAACCAGCTTAACTTAATCAGTTTTCAGCGAGTTAAAAAGAGTCGAAAAGACGACACCGAGACCGAGCGGAATTTGCAGGGGCAAAACTTTGCTGCGCCTCTTGCCAGACAATAAACTAAAACAAAAGTTTCGCCGCTGATAAAAGTTTTGAACCCTCCCCACCTCCATCCAGGGGCGCCCCACGCCGGCCTCATGTTCGTTGCAGGACTGCATGAAGCTGGCAAGTTGGCTTTAAAGTGTGCTGGCTAATGCTCGGAACTGGGCGGGCAAGCATCGACTGGGAATACACTTTGCATTTCAGATTTGCCAACTCGATAGTATCTTAAGAAAGCGATGTCTGAAGTACACTCAGCTCAAGTATCTTCGGGCACATTGTTGAGCGTCAAAAGGCAAACAATGTGCCCGGCCGGAGGAAGGGGCCGCTGTGTCTGGCGGGGAGGCCGCCCTCTTCAGCTGGCGACCAAACACAGAGATGCCGACAAATACGCGACGAAAAAAAAAGAAAATATAGAATGCATGAAAAGCGGGCAAGTAACGGGAAAATGACAGGAAAAATGCTTTTCAATAATTTTTTGCTCTTTCGAACAGACGCGCCTGGTCGCTGTCGTTTGGCGCCCCAAAGTCTGTGGCAGCTGCGCCGACTGTTTCTGACAGTGGGTGGCATGCGCCACGCCTCATTTGACAGCCAGCCAGCCAGCCTCTGCTGCGGCGGTGGTATGAGTGCGCTGTTTATACGCTCGAGTGGTGCAGTTGTCGCACTGTTCACTGAAATTACAAATTGAAGACGCGCTGCAGCCACTTCCACTGATCGAGCAGCAGCGAAAACAATGCGCTCGGCCCCGCCCATTTTTTAATTAGGCGGGGAAACCCCACAAGCTGCACAAAGCACAGCGTCTGGCCGAGCGCCAGCTCCGCTTCAAAGTGCACTTTGTTTTCGCTTTTACTCAGCTCAACTTCAATTTTTTGTTTCGTATTTGTTTTTTTCTTGTTTTTGCTTTTTTTACTTAAAAAAGGGCTTTTGTGCAAATGTTGCCTGGGCAAATGACAAAAGTGCATTCAAGTGTAAAGCTGAGAGAGGGGCGTGGACGAGGGCGAGAGCGAAGGAATGGGCAGGTTAGCTAGTGTGTCTCTGTATTGCAACTTTGCAGCAATTCCCGGAGAGTTCTTGAAATTTGAAGCAACTTTAAGTGGGGGCCATCTGTTAATGGAGTTTTTAAGCTAAGCATGACTGGGATTTTAAGAAATATTTATAAATCTATATGAATTAATATAAAATTGAGCTGCAGGAGAGGCAAGCTAATATACTTCAGCGAGTATTTATATTTATAGCAAATTGAATCTTAGAGTTGCAGAAGAAGTATTTCAGAAATACTCGAAGACTTAGCTGAGATTCTAGATGTCTAAACTCGTTCTCTTGCTATATTTAAAACTTTTTTCAGTACATACATAAATATATATATGAATATATATATTTTCATTTAAAATTCATTGAATTTATTTATATGTATGTTCTTAAAACGTTCCCTCTCCAACTCGAAATTGTCTTTAATTATAGCTATTAGTCGTGTGCGTCTTCGTTTTTGTTTTGAGGCAAACTTTGGACTGTAAAGGGCAACTTTTCGATCACAACTCATAAACGTGACCTTTTCGATGTCGCTAACCAATTAAGCGTGAAGCGACAAGCCCCATTCTTTCCCTATTCCAAAAAAGCAACAACAATAACAAAGACAACTTCATTCAAAGTCGCCTTGAAGTAGCTCAACGATGAGTTCGACGTTGTGTAAAAACTTGTGCAACAAACTCATAGAGAGTGAGAGAGAGAGAGAGAGAGGGAGGGGGGGGGGGGGGGGGGAGCGAGAGCTAGAGCTAGAGAGATGGAGACAGACAACAGCCAAGACAGACGAAAAGTTGCAAGCAATTAAAAGCATTTTTCCCATTTCATTTTCATTTTTCTTCTTGTTATTCTTTTTTTGTATTTTCCCTTTCTTTTCTCCGCTTGCACTTGGCAAGTTTCTTGCTTGCAACTTCTTTGTCTCTGTCGTTGCTCATAAATATTAGATTTTTATGGCATAGCGTTAAATGAGAATTCTTGAGATGAGCGACTGCAAGCTGAAAGATCGCGTTCTTAGCTTAAAGCTTAAAGCACAAGAATAACTCAAATTCAACTGCAATTCACATAAAGCTGATCATAGAAGTTAATATCATATTTACAATCTATATCAAATTTGGCCCAGAGATATGAATTGAATGTGAAATATACAGGAACTTCACTATATAAACTTATATGATTAGAGATTGTCATATTTTTTAAGTATTATTTGGTAATATTGTCAGTATTTTTCTATGCCTAAGATATCCCACTTTATATACCCATTGCCTAGATCTCATATTTATTATTTTTATAATATTTCTTATATAGTTTCTATAAGACTTTACATACACTATATAAACTAATATGATTAGAGATTGTTATATTTTTAAAGTATTATTTGGTAATATTGTCAGTATTTTTCTATGCCTAAGATATCCCACTTTATATACCCATTGCCTATATCTTATATTTATTATTTTTATAATATTTCTTAGGTAGTTTCTATAAGACTTTACATACACTACATAAACTAATATGATTAGAGATTGTCATATTATTTAAGTATTATTTGGTAATATTTTCAGTATTTTTCTATGCCTAAGATATCCCACTTTATATACCCAATGCCTAGATCTTATATTTATTATTTTTTTTTATAATATTTCTTATATAGTTTCTATAAGACTTTACATACACTACATAAACTAATATGATTAGAGATTGTCATATTATTTAAGTATTATTTGGTAATATTGTCAGTGTTTTTCTATGCCTAAGATATCCCACTTTATATACCCATTGCCTAGATCTTATATTTATTGTTTTTAGAATATTTCTTAGGTAGTTTCTATAAGACTTTACATACATTTGGGGCACATTGTGCGGCTGCCCAGTTGCTGGAAAACAGTTGACATTTTCTTTGCTTTTCTCACACACTTTTCACACAATTCGAGAAGTTTTGCTGCTTTTTATTTGTGGAACAGGAAGAAAAAAAAGTGCACACGCGAATGACGAATCTTATTAGATCAGAGGTTCATTGGGATAATGTGCTAGAGCCGGTCGGTCGGTCGGTCTGTCGGCTGCTCTTAAGGGTTGGGGGTTGTTTTTCCCAACTGAAACGTTGCGTCGCACAATAATAATTCGCGTGGCCAAACTATTTGGTGAGCAAACCGGTTTTGGTGGTGGGCGGAGAAGGGTAGGCGGTCGCCGATCGCGAGTTCTGTTGCCGAGGGTTGTTTGTAGGCAATCCTTTCCATGGGTGTCACTGGAGAACTTCTCAATTGTTTCTTATGCGCAAGAAAAACTTGACAAAAAAAAAATGTAATCTTAATTTAACAATTAACGAAGAGTGAAGCCAAAGACTTTCGATCGAACAACTGACGACAAGTCAACATTGAGTACCGTTAGAAACGCTGTAAACGCCGTCCAGCGACCCGCACGAGTCGAGCAACTGTGAAGCACTGAACCGGCTGCCAGGCGAAAAGCAGCCACCAAGCAGCAAGCAAGCAAGCGAGTCAGCCAGCAGGCGGTGCCCAGTACCCAGTGCGAGTGCGAGGGAAATTTTTGCGTGTGGAGGTGGGAAATTCGTGTGCCATGCGAGTGTGCGTGTGTGTGTGTGAGTCGTAGACAGCTGAGCGAGGGAAGTTTCAGCGAAACGAACGAGTGTGTGCGTGTGTGTGTGCTTTATTTTCGGGGAGGTAATTCATCTTGCAATATATGTCATATATCACACACCCACACACACAAACACACACACACCTACGCACAACACACAATATATGCCAAGTAGCGCATAAATAAATAAATAAATAAATAATAAGCACACGCTTGTAGTATAGACCAAACATCAATAAAGAAAAAGGGAAATTTGTAAATCAATGGGTTATCTATCAGTTATCGGCCTGGCTTTAATGCGTCTGGTTTGTTGGCATGGAATTTATGGCCAAGCCCCCACCGGCCCCCCCGTTGATTCAATGCCAAATGACTCACGCTGAAGTGACAGAGCTAACGGTCCTGAAAGCACTTAAAAGGAGCGTCCTTAAAGGATATCTGAACGTTATTGCATATCCCTGCTTGCTGACACTGAACACCAAGTTACAGGGTATCTGTGAGCTGAGCATCTGGTGGCCGCCACGCCGGTGTCAATGACTTTTGCCAAGTTTTGGAGTGATGCTCCTTGAACGGCAGAGGACGAGCGCAGACCAAACATCAGTCACTCTGCCTTCTTCCTTCCGGCCAAAAGTGCGTGTCATGTGAAGAACAGAATCAAGTAGAGTGATGCGAGCGATGCGTGGGCGGCGGTGGGTGAATCTGTGGAGCCACGGCTGGTGGCTTAGATGCATGTCAGTTGTCAGATTATGTGTCGGAACAACATTGAGAACAGCAGCTCGCAGCACAATTTATCTCTCCCTCTCCCTCTCCCTCTCTCTCTCTCTCTCTGGCCCACTCCACTCGAGAAGTTTGCCGTTAGCCAAATATTGCGGCTCCCTCAAAGCTGGCTCCGAGCATAAAATATATGCATGTCCATCTATGTAGCATGTGGCTCGGGCTCCACTGGAAGCTCTTTAGCTGATTGTTTGCGGTTGGTGTCAACAATTTGCCTGATTAAAAAACAACAAAACACTCGCTGGCTGCTGCGGGTAGAATTGGGCGCCACATGAGCTGCGAGATGACTCAGTTTCATTGTCGTCCTCGACATCCATCAGAGCGCCAGCCAGCATGAAGATTATTGGCTAGACGCGGCCAACAACAAAAAGCACCACCAGCAGCAGCAGCAGCAGCAGAACAACAACAGAAACCATAAAAACAAGCCAAATAGTATATGCTTTGACCAGCCGAATATTAAATACCCTAATTATCATCTATTATTATAAGCATAAGGAAAATATAGATTGGAAATCTGCAGAATTTGGATTAAGTCTTCTACAAATGCAGAAGAAACCTAACTTCCTTCGACCTATACGAATTTCTTATTCCCAATCATGAACAAAGTATTAGAAGGACATTTTTATTAACTATATATATATATATATATATATATATATATGATATATATTACATATTATATTATATCTAAAACATTCATTCGCATATTTTTACAGCTTTTCCGCCCAGTCAAAATGCCCCTTCTGCAAGTGGAGTGTATTGAGAGCAAGTCAAAGAACATCCTCCGTCTAAGTGTGATACGCCCCGACTAGACTGGCTGGCAGCCAAAATGGCAAAAACTCGAGGCTACCCCTGGCGTTAAAGCTGGCGCAGGAGCTAGCCGCAGCTGCTTTCGGTTGCAGTTGCTTTCCAATAACTAACTGTTTAAACTCATATTTGGCTGTGGAAAATCGCATCTTGGCCATAACTCAACTCGCGGGCTGCGTCTAAGTATCTGCCAGGGCGCCGTGGCACATCATTCACATGCGGCAACTGTTGCATGGAGCGCTCTGGGGCGCTATTTTTAAATGCATATTAATGCGGAGCCAACAACTCGCGCTGCGGCGCGCCAAATGATGTCGTCGACTCGCTGATGACTTTTAAATAAAGAAAAAACCCAACAGCAACAACAACAAAAAGTCCACTTAAATCGGGAGAGAGAGACTGAGAGAGAGAGAGAGAGAGAGAGAGAGAGAGAGATCAACGCATTACATTTTCCAAATGTGCAACAGCCGCGGCAGCGAGGTCCCAGCGGCGTGTGGGCGGCCGCTGCGGAGGCGGCTTCAAGCGAAAGTGGCGCCGCCACTGTCGGCGTCGCTGTCGACGTCAACGTTTACGTCAACGTCAGCGTCTGCACTGCACTCTGATGACGGATGCACGCATCATTAATTCAACTGAAGCAACGGCCACAAAAAGAGGCAAACACCAACGCGCGCGCTGCCTTTTCTCCCGATTCTATGGACTTTTATGCACAATCATTGTGTAAAAAACGAGAATTGAAATCTGAATGGATCAATGTCACCTACGAATACCCTACAGATAAGGGTAGCACTGGCATAGAGATTTACTTAGTTTATTATATGAATGCGAATGGAAGCTTTTTATACCCTGAACCCATTGAAAATGGGAAAAAAGGGTATAATGGTTTTGTGAAAATGTATGTAACAGGCAGAAGGAGGCGTGGCAGACCCCATAAAGTATATATATTCTTGATCAGGGAGAGAAGCCGAGTCGATTTAGCCCTGTCCGTCTGTCTGTCTGTCCGTCTGTCCGTCTGTCCGTCTGTCCGTATGTTTGAACGCGTCGATCTCAGAAGATATAAGAGCTAGAGACTTCAAATTTTTTTTGGAAGTCCGTGTATTGTACGATTCGATCGAGTTTGTTTCAAATATTCGATAACTATAATCGTTTTAATGTTATCGATTAAAAACCGATATCTTCATTTAGTTATAAAATTCTATTTAATTCATCTTTCTAGCTAGAGTCTTCAAATTTTGCATTTAGTGTTATTTGAGCCTTCTGCAATTTCGGTTTTTGTTAAATTTTGGATGCCACGCCCTCAAATTGCCCCTTCGCCTCAAATTGCTAAATCACGCATTTCAAGTACTAGAGACTTGTGCTTGGGCACATACACACATATGAATGTCATGATCACGCCCCACAAATTTGATCAAAATCGTTGGACTAGAAAAAAAGTTATTAAACATTTAATATCTCATATTATCGGCGTCTTGCAGCAGCAGCGAAGCTGATGAGTCATAATGCAGAGTTAGCAGATTGTGTGTTGGTGCGTGCGTCTGTGTGTGTGTTCTTGTGCGTGCGTCTGTGTGTGTGTATGTATTGCTTGCTACATATGTACATACATATAAAAGTAACGGAGAATGTTAGCGGCTCTTAGGAATCGCAGTTCTTCGCAGGGTTCAGGGGATCTCTTTGTCGAGCAGTCTCGACTAGAGCACTCTTACTTGTTTGATTTACATTTATAGAAATTCATAAATATATACTATGAATAATCTCATATATTCATATATTATTCATATATATTCATATATAACTTGTATATATTCATATATTATTCATATATATTCATATAAAACTTGTATATATTCATATATTATTCATTTCTTATTCACTTTGCACAGACTCAACTGCCTGCTTGCACCAAACCTCCTCAGACTTAGCTACAGATCAGCTGAAAGCCAAGTTCGAGTCGACTCGAGTCGAGTCGAATGGCAGACAGTGGCACTCGCATAACTGTAACTGCATGTAGCTGGACTGTCTCTGCCCCACCCTCTCCGTCTCCATCTCAGTCTCTGTCTAATCATCTATGCGCTTTGTTTACTAAGAGATAAATGGCCAGTGTTTTGAAGTGAAGGCAATTGTGTGGAGAGCTAGAGAGAGCGGGAGGCAGAGAGTGAGAGAGAGAGAGAGAGTGTGGCGAGAGCTGCACTTGGAGGCATCTCTAGAGATTGGCACGTGTCCAAGCAGCGAATGCAACTGGAAAGCGGCTGCATTCAATCGTCAGCAGAGGCAATCAATCAACGTGGCTGTGGCGCCCACGTTGAACGCTAATTGATTTTGCAGTGCCTGGGGAAGGGGGCGAGGGGCGCCAAGCGAGAGATGACGACGCACAGATAAGTGGCTAAATAATTGAAAAATCCCATCAACAGATTGACCCAATTCCCTGTGCCTCTCTTAAAAAGAAAGGTTAAAAGTTCAAATACGAAATGCGAAATTTTTAATTGAATTTCATTTGCGGGCAGAGAGTGGGTCGGTGGAGGGGTTGGGGGCTGGGGGCAAGTCATAAATTATGCGCCTCACGGCTGAGCGATTTTGAAATGCGACATAAATTTCAATATACACATGCGATCTATATATATATATAGTATATATATATATATGTATATATCTGCCGAAAAGATATATGAAGAGCAGCTCTAATTTTAGCCAACTCATGTGACAGATTCATAAAATTAATATAAATTTGTTATGCGGTTTTTAGTTTGATTTCCTACGGATAGATATAGAAGTTTATGCAACGCAGAGGTGTAATCGCAGCCAGGTGGGCGGCGATCTTGCCCAATCGAATTCTCGACATGTCCAAAGCAGCGCATCGCATCGCATCGCAGCGAGAATTTCGAATATGTTTTGAAAGTCATTTGGCTTTGGGATCTAAGCTAATTATAGCTGATCCGTGGAGACATATAGCTAAGTTATGGCATAATTATGGGCTATGGAGAGATATAGATATGCGACGCTTGATTCAGGCTGACAAGTTGCATAGCTGGAGTTGGTCGAGGGGGAAGATATATGGATGTATATATATATATATGATATATGTAGATATATATGGAATTACGACTTCTACTGTTATGAACTACAGTGAAATCCCCCTAACTAGTTTCGAGGAGGAAGACATATATGTTATAGATATATATAGTAATAGATATATATGGAATTCTAGAATTCTAGTTCTAGGAACTACAGTGAAACCTCACTAACGATGAAATACATAACTAGTTTGAATCTGCTTTAGGATAACTGAATAATAAGTTGACTTGAAATAAATACATATATCAAAATGAAATTAAGAAGATCTAATTCTAGGAACTACAGTGACACCTACCTAATATGGCTAACCGAGACGAATATCTAAATAATATTCAATTGATATATCAAAATGAAATTTAAAGATATCCAGTTCTATGAACTACAGTACAACCCGACACATATCACTGTCCTCGACCCTTCTATCTAAACCATATTCAATTGAAGTTCAGCTGAGATAGATATATCAAAGTTAAGTCTAAGATTCTTATGTATCTCTGAGAACTACAGTACTACCGCCCTAAAGCACATACACTCAAATTCAGCTACTTTCAGGCTCCGATATGCTAGGCACTGATCCAGTTGCTATATGGTGAGAAGTAGCCTGCAAGCAAATCGGGTCGCTGCTTACCTTTTTTCTATAGTTATCCATTCATAAAACTGGTTCGTTGCACGTTTTGAAGTCTTTAAATCGTTGTTGTTGTTTGTTATATTGTGTTATTCGTTGGTTGCCAAAGCGGGTGGGCGGAAGGCGGAAGGGGGCTTGGCTAACTGGCTGTGGCAGCTAGTGGAGCTGCCGCTGGACGCATTTTCTTTGTTTGTGGCGGCAGCAAACGCAGCAGCGGCGACGCTTCGCAGCCACGCGGCGACAGAGCAACATTCTAAGGCGCTGCTCAGCCTATGGCTTAAGAGCAACAAATTGGCTATAGTTGTTGTTGTTGGAGTTGTTGTTGTTGGAGTTGTTATTGTTGCGCTTGTTGCAGCTGTAGCGGCATTCGAGTCTGGCAATGCCCGCAGGCGATGGCAACGCTGAGCGCAACAGCAGCAGCCAGAGGCAGACTGCCTTTGTTGTCGTTGTTGTTGTTGTTTGTTCGTTGTTCCTATTGTAATCAATTGTCTATTGTCAGCCTATGCATGTATTGTTGTAAATGGACGTTTGTATTTAACTATTTTGATATGTTTAGCGCGTGTGCTGCTCCTCGTTCTCTCTCTCTCCCTCTCTCTCTCTCTCTCTGCTCCTTCGCTCCAGTTATTTATTGCTTTTATATATATTTTGTTTTACAGTTTAAGCACAATTTACGTTTACAAACGCACGCGTCTTTTTCTTTTTGTTGTCTCCTTTGCTTTGGCTCTTTATTTGCTTCCTTTTCTTCTGCTCTGCTTTGCAACTCCGCCAGTCAGCTGTCTGTCAGTGACATGTGCGCGCGCTCTCACGACTGCCAGCAGGCGCGCTCTCTTCTCCTGCATTCGCTCTGGCTGCTGCCGTTGCCCCTCTCGCTCTCGCTCTCGCGCGCGCCTATACACAGCGTCGGGTGGCACTCACTCACTCGCTCGCACACACACACACACATGCACGCACGCACGTTGTCGATGTGAATGGCCTCTCTCTCTCTCTCTCTCTCTCTCTCTGTGTGTGTGCGTGTGTGTGTTTGTCAGTTTGTGTATATTTTTGCGCAATGCCAAATTTGGCCTATAATTTACAACATTTAGCACATCCCGCACACTCTCACACTCACTCACACACACACACACACTCACTCACACACACACTCACATACATTTCGATTTTATTTAACACTTTTTACCACGCGCACTGCAGCCAAACATAATTTATATTAATTTTTGTTGTTTTCTTTTTCTTTTCTTTTTTTTGTGCCTTGGAGTTGCCACTCAGTTATGAACAGTTATGTATTTGGGCCGTTTGTTGCCACCCCGCGCGCCTTTCGCTATGCACCAAATATTTCTACGTTTCTTTTGTTGTTGCTGTTGCTGTCACTGTTACTGTTACTGTTGCTGTTGTTGTTGTTTTCGTTGTTGCTGCTGTTGCCGCTGCTTGTTAATTGCGCCTCGCGTAAAATTGTTTAAACAAATGGAACGGAAAATAATAAAACACAGCCCGTGCAGCAGCGTCGGAGCAGCTACAAGTCTTCTTTTGCACAACTTTTGCGCCGTGCCCTTTGTTACGCTGCTTTAGTGGGCCGCTTGCTTTCCGGCATTCGCTCTCATTCTCATTCTCTCTCTCTCTCTCTGTCAGTCAGTCAGTCAGCTTTTTTTTCGGTGGTTGTTTCACTTTTGGCTTTCTTTCGATGCCTGCCGACGCCTCTCGCCCTCTCGTCCTCTCGCCCTCTCTCTCTCTCCCTCTCTTCCGATATGCTGCACTGTGCTGGCCTGCACACAGCTGGCGACTACAAAGTCGCTGCCCAAAAGGATAAAACTCTCGCTGCAGTCGCTCGACAAAATGTTGCTTGATTGCAGTCATAAAAAACAATTACTCACACGCACACACTCTCGCTACGCTCTCTCAGTTTTACGCTCTCTCTCTCTCTCTTTGGCTTGAAGCTCGAAGGCAAAGCAACCACCGAAATTGCGCTTACAGTTTGAGCGGCACTGTGCGGCTGCATCGTCACCGTTTGACATGCAGTTGGCGTTTTTGTTTTGTTTGCCATACGCACGCACGCGCGCGCTCCTTTCATTGTGTTTTGGTCGCAGCGCCAGCGTTGCTCAACACTGGCCAATGTGTGCCATGTGCGCCTATGGGTATGCAACACAAATCGAAACAACTTTAAATGCACTTTAAAGACTGCCACCCCCCAAGGTCCCTCCAGCCTCTCAAGGGCAAGCCTTTAAGTGCCCCGCGCTGGTGCAGAATCGAGAATGTGTTATGCTAATACGCTCGCTTTCCAGTGCATAATTTATGTCGATGCATAGGAATACGAGAGGTGGGAGGGGGAGGGAAATGAAGTGGAAAAAGAAATGGAGAGGGTGCAGGTATTTGAAAGTGAAACATGTTGCGCGGTAGCGCCAAGGTGATACTCCGAATCACTTTGGATTATAATAAGTAGAAATATCTTGGTTGAGTAGTAGAACAAGGCTTCAAGGGTGGAAGTCCACGGATGGGATAAGTATGATACTAAAGTTGATTAAATTTAAGCTCCCTTCTTTCCTTAGTAACAAGTTGCTATCGGGTATTAGAGACTTCACACTACTCCATCCTATTTTGGTCTATATGTAGAAAAAGTCATCAAAGAACAGAGTTTTTAACGTACATACCCTATCCAGTTGGTATATTCGCTCTCTAGGAATCTTAAACGCATATAAAATGTATTCCAAATTCAAGAGCATGCTTAACTTTCACTACACAAAAGCCAATATACTCCCATTCCACTTGCTGGGCGGGCATAAGAACCCCGTTAGGCGAGCATCATGGCTAATAGTTTGTAATGAGTGCAAGGCCCTGGCTAATTGAAGCATAAGTAAGCAGCCTGTTAGCGAGTTGTTCGAGTTGCAACTTAAACGTTTGTGACAGCCCGTTAAAGCCGCAGCGAAGGGTTGCAACCCCTTGTGGCTTTAACGGCAGCCGGAATCAGGGCTATGGCGCTCGACCCACACCTTCGGCCACAGCCAGCCGTTGCTAGTTAACATCCACGTGTTTGCCTATGAATTTAATCTCGGCGCAAACAAAGTAACAAGAATTCAATTTGTCACAGTGGTTGGCAAACGATAACGGTAAGGCTACAGCCAAAGCCAAGCACGGGGCGTGGGGACGGCGTGTGTCTTTCGCCAGGGTCTCGCCATGGCCAGGTTGAGCCAGCCGTAAACGAGAGATAAACCTGCCCTGGAACTTGGAAAATATTTGCATTTCGCCTGCTCTTTGACGAGTGTTTTACGGAATGGGGCTTGGGCGGGGGTGAGGATGGGGATGGGGATGCTGGGTTTGGGGACATTGCGTAGGTAAAGCCAAAAAACCCCTCGAGACTTGTTAATGCAAACAATGCGCATTTGATATTGAAAACGCGTCGAGCTGAGCTGAGCTGAGCTATGCCGTGTGGCAAGGCACTCGCATTCATTCATTTGGGGTAGTTTTCTGCACTGCTCCAGTGGGGGGAGCTGGAGTAGGGGGTGTGTGTGTGTGCCAAGGGGCAGATGCTAGCCAAAGCTCAGCAACACATGCAGCGACACGAACTTCAATGAAATGCCAAAGCTAGGCAACATCTAGACGGGGCAAGGGTAGGGGTAGGGCGAGGGGTTGGCGGACAGCGCACGCAGCGCTGCATTAATGTGAATTTCCGGTTTCCGGAGCGGAAGTCGATTTATGTATTGTCCGAAACGCGTCGGGGGGACAGTTGGCGCCAACACTGTTTGTTGCTTGGCTTGCTGTCCGGCATTGTGTTTGGTCGATTGTACGGTACGGTACGGTTGGGTTTAGTTGGTTGTTTGCTTGTTTGCCCGCATGTGACAAAAGGTTGCGGCGGTGTCTGCACGCCCCTACCCCTTTGGATCGTCCCCCTAGCACTGGCCCTTGCCTGCTATCTCCAAAAAGGAGCTGCCAGCAGATAAAATACGCCAGATCAAAAAAAAAAAAAAAAAAGAAAGTGAAACTCGACTATGAGATACCCTGTTTGAAGTGGTGGTGTGACTCTCAAACTGTATTTGCCAAGCAGTGACTCTAAAAGTGTATGCAATTGGTTAAGAGGCGTTGCCACCTGTTTGTAGTTTCACATTTTAGAAACTTTCTTTGTTGTTTTACAACACTGTGACTGCAAAACTGTGCAGCTTAAACTCTAAAACTGTGAATGCTACAGAAAGGAGTTCATATCTAGATATATGAGTATATACTGTAAGTAGACAGGGAACCAATATGCCCTACATTTACCCCAGAGATTAGAATAGGGTATTACAACAGCTGTGACCCTCGGCTAGGATGGTCGCATTGTCATGTAAATGCTTTAAACTGGCCTCTAATGAAGCACGGCTGCTGCTGCTGCTGCTGTCCGTTGCCTGTTGTTGTCTGGTCTAGGATGCTACCCTTGTTTTAATACATATATCCCCCCCTTTCTATATCGCATAGATGATGGCTGGGTGTGGGCGGGCGCCTTGCCAACTGTCAGTCATTTAATGACTTACCTTATCTTCGGCTTCCTCGGCGCGTTCTTCCGCTTCGATGACGCGTTGCTCCAGCTCCGTTAACTGCAAAAAGAAAGTGAAAATGGCATGAGTGAGAGAGAACAAGATAGAGAGACAGAGAGAAAAAGATAGATGGGAAATAGTAATCGAAATGTCCTTTCAGGCAGTTAATTGAAGGACGCACATAATGTGCAAATCCTCGACTCAGCTGCAAAATTCATGTTGAAATATCTAGTATTTACGGCAAACCTGGAAAAGCTATTATATACCTCGCACAGTTGACCAAATACAGCCTTAAAATATCATCCAAAAATCCAATATGAATATCGAAAAATACGAAATACTTTCTATGCTTGAAGCTGGGAGCTAGGATTACTAGGATACTATTATGACTCCTTTAAAAGTAAACTTGGAGAGAAACACTTAGAGAACTTCCCTCGCAACGAATTGTATAATCGTATTTAAATTAAATTTAATTTCAATTTAATGAACTTAAAGTATCCTTCAAGCTATTCACAATCCTTTAGAAAAAGCTTTTACTTAAGCTTTACCAAGCTAACAAAGCTCTGCCTAGACAGCAACCAGCTGCAGCACAGACACAAACCAGCAGCGAATTTCCCATTATTTGCTGTGTTGAAATTGCAAAGTCAACTGTGTTGAGTTGCAGCTAACGCACGATAGGTGGCGCCAGGCATGCCGTCCAAGCCCTTGCTAGCGGCTCAGCTGCTCAGCTGCCCTGCTGCCCTGCTGCATTCACATCAATCAATCAATCAAGCAATCAATCAATCATAGCAAATGACAGACGATTTGCGGTTAGTAAGGATAATGCGGCAGCTAATACAATTCATGGCGAATGCTTATGGGCTATTGCACAGCAGCGTGGGGGGGGGGGGACAGTGGGGTTGGCAAACTCGTGGTCCATATTGAGTTGATGGCGTCCAAATGTCTGCCAATATTATATATATGTATATATGTATACGTGTATAAGGTTGCATGGGTGGGGCTTTGTTTTTGGCGTGTGCCACACCTTGGCGCAGCCCAAAGGCCACTTGAGCAGTCAACGAAGGGCGAGGACTAGGGGTTGAGGGTTGAGGGCTGGCAAACACTTGTCAAAGGAACTCGCGTTGCTTCGGGTCATGCTTCGACTAGGCGGAAATGCTAATCTCGCACTTTTAACTGCTCAATGGTTTGCCATTAACAGGGCCATAACGGATATACGGCAGCCAACAGCCCCTCGAACTCAAGCTCAACCTCAACTTCGACAAACAACCCCAACCCCTATGTCTGCCTGCCAGCCTATGGGTGTGTTCTGGGATGGCGCGGCACTCGTGGAATTCCATCAATTAATCACCAGAGTGGCCCGCGAGCGCCATCAACGTTAAAGACTTGATTCCGCCATATAGAGCAGAGCTTAGCTCTGAGCTATCAAAGCAAACCACCCCCGCCCCCCTCTCCGGCTCAGCCCCCTGGCCCACGCCTATTTGAATGCTTTGAGTGCATTAATTTCCGCTTTTTATGGCATTTAAGTGGCCATTGCGAAGAGGCCGCCATTGATTGATGGCTGCCACACAGAAATATGAAGCATCTCGAGACGAACATGAGATACAACACAATGCGGCACATGCGAGAGTGGCGGAAAGGGGCGTGGCAGCGGAAGTCACCGACATTGAGCTTGACTCGGGCGAGAGTCCTTAACGCAATTTAATAGCTGATTAAGCCAGCTAATGGCCATGCGCTGATAGCGGCAAATGATCGAGATTAACGTCTTGAACCGGCTACAGAAATCGCTCAGATTTTGAGTGGCTTCGGGCTGTGGAGTGGGCTAAGCCCGGGAAATTCGATAATAAACCAAATTTGTGTTTGAAAAATGCGAAAGTGCGAGGGGTGTGAATGGGCAGGAGTACACTTATGTATGCGCTTTAGAGCTCTGCTAAAACTCGAGCAATATGAGGAATACATATAGATTTACATGATTTTTAAAGTTATAATATGGAGTACCTTGGGTGGGCACAAATTTTAAGAGAGTGGATGTACGAGGTGAATAATATATTAAGAAATCCCGCCATCTTTCTTTCTCTTCCAGTTAAGTCTTTCAGTAGAACTATCTGATATAGTAGTCCCAGATGATAATACCTAGATATAAGATATAAAAATTAAGACTTCAAGTGAAACTCTGATAACTTATCAGAAAAGTGGACTGAGCTGTGCATAAAGACTGCTCTTAAGGCCTTTATTAGCACAATACAATATCTAACTAAGGAGTTTAGCAATTCAAGAATTACATTTAGGTAAGGTTTAGATTAGTTATGATGACTTATCGAATATATTAGAGAAACATATCGAGGCAGCTACGCTGGCCACAATCGCTGAACTCATTAAGTATACGCCGTGTGTGCTGGGCTTCAGACTTTAGAATACCATGAGTTTGGACCACGTGATATTCGGATTGGCCATCGGCTGCTGCAGCTCCTCATCGACAATGACCATCTCCAGGGTGAGCGTGGATGCCGCAGCATTGGCTGGCTGTCCGCGGCGGCAGCAGCGGCAGAAAATGCGGTCGAAAAGGTTCCTCCACATGGCGTCGGCAAGCGCTGTCGTCCAACTGACAGGCCAGGCTAGGCAAGGCTAGGCCATTAAGCCAATTAAATGGCCAAACAACTGTAAAAGAACAGCTGCCAGTTAGCCAGTGGGCGAGTCAGCCAGTCTGTGTTGCTATCAACTGCCGCTCGCCAGGTATAAAGCACTCGGACAGATTGCAAGAGGAGCACAGTTGCTCCGCTGGTGCAAGATGTGCAACGGGCTGGGCAAGTACTTCAGCTGCACCCAATCGGCCGAGGAGCTCGAGCAGCGCGAGCGCCGCCAGCCGAGGAGGAGCCACAGCGCCGACAAGCACCACAGATGCCAGGAGACGACTCTAAACAAAGTGACCAGCGTGGCCGTGGCGGCCATAGCGCCGCCGCCAGTCAATCGCAGGCAGCGGGAGCGACAGCGACAGCGCTTCCGATGCAATTCGTATACGGCCATGGAACGGCACGATCAGCTCCTTGAGGAGATTGGGGAGAACCTCCAGGCGCACCGATAGAGCCAGAGTATATATATATATATATATATATATATATATATTCAGTGAAAGCTAATGATCAGCTTCAACTTTAATGTATTTTCATTGAACCTAAAATTTATATGAAATCAGCTTGAGAAAACAGCTTTAAAAGCACATTAAAGCTCTTGAGAGCAGCTTCTATTACTATAACAGCTGGGATCGTGGGAAACTTATATACTATACTATATACATATATATATATATATATATATGCATATCTGACAATTAAAGAAAAACATGATAAAGCCAAATAAACAAATGCGGCCCTATCAATAATGGGGCAGTGTGTGTGGGGGGCGTGGCCAAAAGTTGTGGCAGCCAAAAAGCTAATGGATTAGGGCTAAAGTGCGAGTTGGTCAAAAGTTGTGCGTGGCTCGCGTGCGTGAGGACAGACTGGAGAGAGGGGGAGGCAGGGGGAGGGGTGGGGGCTGGGAAAGTCTTTGAATAGGTGTGTCCTGGCACACACACACACTCACACACACAGACATCTATGTATATTAGTGTGCCTTTGGCTGTTTAATTATAGGCGCTGCCGCTGCCCACAGCCGCTGCCAATTGGCAAGTTAATTAGACCCTTTGGCTGGGCCAACAAAAACATGGCCAATGATTTGGGCTTTAAGCAGTTACGTTTTCACTTAATTGCCTGGGCGTTCGGCAATTTGCTGTTGGCGGCGGTCGGAAAGACATGCCATTTGGTTGTCAACTTTCAACTTTGCAGTTAACAGCCGAATGGCAATCACAAATCTCATTTGCCAGCCACGAATGCAATTTGAGACAAACGAACGACCGCAAGCACACACACAGAGAGAGAGAGGGAGGGAGAGAGAGAGAGAGAGAGAGAGAGAGAGAGAGAGAGAGAGGGGGGGGGGGGGAGACCACATGACCCATGGCAGGATACAGCTGACCCAGGGGGCAGTGCCTGGCACGTCGGCAACTCAGCATTTACATTATCCGTTAGTCGGTCAGCAAGCGACTGTTGCCCCTGATTGGTGTCGAAATGCATAACTAAAGTGTTGCAAAATGATGCATAGAGGTTAGATATTAATATCATTATGGCTACTTATTAATATCTATCTGGCATAAGAATTTTGTAGTGAAGAAACTAAGGCAAAGCAGAAGTAGATCAAGCAATGGATCAGACAGCAAGAACACTATCGCCAACAAAGCATATCAGTGGAAGGGAGGAGTGCTCAGCGCATATCTACATTGAGGATTAGGGTAAGATTGCAGTTCTTTCCCTTTCACGCTTATGATCAATATCTTTGGTATTGGTATTGCAATTGGTGGAGTCATTGCTATTATCATTATCATTATCATTATCATTATCATTATCATTATCATTATCATTATCATTATCATTATCATTATCATTATCATTATCATTATCATTATCATTATCATTATCATTATCATTATCATTATCATTATCATTATCATTATCATTATCATTATCATTATCATTATCATTATCATTATCATTATCATTATCATTATCATTATCATTATCATTATCATTATCATTATCATTATCATTATCATTATCATTATCATTATCATTGTCATTATCATTATCATAATCATTGTAATTGGCATCATCATAAGCCATAACTCATAAAGCAGCAACTACCTCATCCCTTCCACATTTAGCTCGACTCTAACTAACTTTTAATTAAGAATCTACAAATTAAATCGAAATACCAATTATTTTGATAGCATAAACGACATTTACAGACTTGATTATTTGTGCAAATAAATACATACACATCAAAAATTCGCATAGGTGAATGCATATAAAGAGCTGAAAGCTTTGTCTCTCCGCCTACAGTTCATTTCGGTCAGTTAGTTATTAAAAAGAGCTTTTAATCTTTTATGAACTGCACATAATATACATATGTATGTATATTTAATGATATATGTTTATGTATATATGTTTATATCTGTAAACATATGTGAATACCGCAGAAATAAAACAATTAGTGCAATCGGGAATCGAATATGCGGCGAGGTGGCTTTGTTAGCCATGCGGACATGCGGACATGCGGATTAATTTGTCGTGCTATTAAATTTCTATCCATTTCATTTGTGTTTATTTATCTTTTGTTTTTATTTATTTACACTTGTTTACTTTGTGTGCGTATTTTATCAGCTGCTCGCCTGCTCGTGTCCCATTGTGTTTGCTTTAATTGCAAAATGTTAATTTAAAATTGTTGTAATTGCATTTCATGTTCTCCTCGCTGCAGTTGTTGTTGTGGTTGTTGTTGTTGTTGTTGTTGTTGTTGTCTGGCCATAATACGATTTGGTCTCTGATTAATATTTGACCATTTGGCCATTGTCAATAAAACGCAATTGGATAATTGAGCGCTGTAATTGAAGTCATTGCCAAATTGCTTAGCAAACAGTGAAATGGGTAAAATAAATATAAAATATTCGTTTAAATAATAAATAATCTAAGGCTAAAGGTTAACTAGATGATTAGCTCGGGCAGACGTGGATCGTCGTAGCCCAGCTCATCGTCCAGCTCCATCTCTAGCTCCAGCTCCAGCTGCAGCACAGAGTCAAGGTCAGCGCCATGGTTTACGGGCAGCTCCATCGGCCTGCTCGGCTCATCCGCTGTGGCCAGCGCCTGGCACGTTAGCACTGGATCGCTGGATGGCATTGGCGGCGTCAGCTGAACCGTGCTCACCGGGCTGGAGATGTTGAGTTTGGGCTGAGCCATCATCGATTTCCGGCACTTGAACAAATCCACCAGCAGCGAAAGAAACATTCTGGCCGCCATTGTCGATCGAGACGCACTGAGAAATGGAATCGAAGCTTCGCTGCGTTTTTATGCGCGACGCCCCCAGCTCCAAACCGATATTGTTTATCCATATCTGTTGCTGAGCTGTGCTGCTTCCTCTTCTTACACTTTTTGTTGCTGGATATCGATTGACTTCCAACTGTATTGCCAGCTGCGTTTCACGACGCCGTGAAACAAAAGCTCAAGTGACACTGAGCGAAAGCTGAGCGGCCGCATGCCAATGTCTTTGATTTTGAGTTTCAAATAGTGAAATCAGAGCTTTATGTAATATCACACTATTATCAGTGTTGGTAAATGATATTCATAGAGCAAAGATCAGTTGCATAGGAGCAGCTGCTGAAAGCTCCTTTAAAAGCTTCCAACTGTTTTTCTTTGGAATACAATTTGAGTAACAAATACTAATTAACTTTGTTGACAAAGCATTATGAAGCTTTTTCTACGAAAGCTTTGCCATTTAATTTCGAAGCACATGAAAGCTTATAACCAGTTCCAGCTATATGCATTACATTATGCTAGTATATCAAAAAGACTTAAAAATATTTGTTGAGCTGCTTTCAGCAGTTAGAATGAATATTGAAAGCTTTGGCTTGACTTAGCTTTATAGCTAAAGCACTTTGCTGATACTAGAAAGCATATATGTATTCATTAGATATCAGCTAAAGAGCACAAAGAACTTTGACTAATAGAGTAGTTAAACTAGTTAATGGGAGTTTTTAGCTCCATAAGAAAGCACATTAAAGCTTTCACGCTATATTGAAGTTCATACAAATGATTATTGCTCAACTCGCATGCTCTCCACTTTCAGCCAGTGTCATTTGCTAATGCACTGCAACATTTAGTGCGGCCCACAGATGGCGCCAGTTGGCTTTCAAGCGGAAAGACTGAAGGCAAGGTGGGCGGTGGTGGCAAAGGTGTAGGAGAGCTTGTAACAAAGGGTTAAGCAAATGGGAAAATTAATTAAAATCGTGTGCAGCTTGCGCGAGTGCAGCTTGCTTTAGCGTTATGAATAATAAACCAGTGCATTAATATTAATGCAGATCCTTATGCATTTATTCAATATATTTAAATTCACACCCACACACACGCACACACAGATGCAGAAGGACATGCATTACATAATTACATTTATGCGCGCACCCATCAAATTGAATGGCTAAAACATTTGCATAATGCACTCTTCCATGCACGGCAGCTGCTGCTCGCCGGGGGTGTTCGGGGGGGGGGGGGGTGGAGGGGAAGTTGTTGAGGGTTCTGCTTGGGATAAGTGAGAAAATGCAACTGCAAATGGCGCGTAGCACACGCTCATTGTTTTCATTTTCATTTTTATTTTCTTGCTGTCTCCCCTTCCCTCCCCTCCACCCCCATCTCCTGCTGTCCGTCTCGTTGACGGCTATTTTAATTAAGGGTTGGCGCGTCCACTTAGCCAGCGCCAGCTGCTGGCCAGCTGCAGCATAAATTAAAATTAAAAATTGCTTAATTTCAATTATGAGCGAAATAAATTACTTAGCTTCAGCTAGCTTCGCCCAGCTAGCGACTATCAATCTCGCTTAAGTGCGCTAAGCTTCTGACAAGTGAAATTCCACTGCAGTCGCTGAAAAGTGCGTGAAATGCGTTAGCTTTCAGTATTAAAGAGGGGGACTCTGAGCAACTTTTGAGCTATAAACGATATAGCCTCAACAGGTGAAAGCCACGCAGAAAAGCTTTATATAGCCCCAAATTGTATCAATTGGCCTTTTCGAGCGCTGTTTGCACAACTCTGACAAAGGCTGTACAGAGCAGCTATACCCTAGAAATGGCTTAGGAGGGGTATATGAGTTATTGACAGGCAGCAGTTGCAGCCTCTCTTACTCTCTCTCTCTCTCTCTCTCTCTCTCTCTCTCTCTCAAGCCATGCATTTCATAGACTCCAAGATCTCTCTCTACCATCTGCACCTTCTCAAAGTAGCCTAATCCTCGTGCACTGGGTATCTGCTAGTCGGCTACAGCCTGCCATACAATTACTTCTATTTACCTTCCTTTTTTCGTCATTTTGTGGCGCAGTTTTAAGCAGGCCAACGGCAATTGGTGTCAATTGCATCAAGGCCAACACGCAGGCACTCTACACACACACACACACACACACACACACACACACACACACACACACACACACACACACACACACACACACACACACACACACACACACACACACACACACACACACACACACACACACACACACACACACACACACACACACACACACACACACACACACACACACACACACACACACACACACACACACACACACACACACACACACACACACACACACACACACACACACACATAAACACACCCTAGCAACAGCCCGCATGTTTTATTTGTATATATATACATCAGTGTATATTTAGCTGCGTAGCCATTAACAAAGCCGCAGCTTGTTGACTTTGGGTCAAGTACATTACAGCACGGCAGGTGACTGCCGAAACCAAAGTGGGCTAACAGGGGTTAAGCGGGCTGCCTCATTAACTAAAAATGCAAAAGTTTTAAAGTCGCGCAGCTGCAGCTCGTTTCGGCCAGCAGAGGCTGAGATTGAGCTGCACGAAACGCTCAAGTTGGCACAGCTGCTTGGCTGGCTGCTTGGCCTTTAAGGTAGACGCCCACTTTAGTTGTGGGCGTGGCCGGTGCGACTTGTTAAGCAGCTCAGCGCAGCGAAAAAACTACGCCAAATTGACACAAATTGGCAGGGGGCAAGTACATCATGGCAATCAGATTATCAGCAACATCAGAGACAGCAGCTGTGACAGCAGCCGGAGTGGAGACGGAGACGGAGGCGGAGGCGAAGGCAGCGTCTCGTCAATGTGCTCATCATGTGCGACGTTGTCTCTGTCATCGTTGCGACTATCAGCTAGCTGTGGGAGGACACGGCTTCGTGCTGCCGTCTGCACTCCAATTGGAGGCAGGACACGCAGCCTTTTGCAGCTCCTTTCAATCATGACGCACGGATTAGGACTCAGGTTAAAGATTAGCAACAGACAGCACAGGCAACGGACAGCAGCAGCAGTAGATAGCAGACTACAGCAAGGACTACAAGGACTTCGTCTAGTTAGTCAGCTCGCTGGCGTCACGCCCACCATTAGTTTGCTCTGTGGCATGACAAAAGCTAAGCCGATTGACAACAGCAATAGCAGCAGCAGCAGCCGGAAAGCTGCAAAATAAATTCGAAATAAAAAACAATTCTAAGCAGGAGCAGCGCTTGCCTCAAGCAATTAAATAAAGCGCGTATTAAAGCATATACATATATTTATGTAACTAAGAATGTAGATTTATATATTTAAAAATATTTATTTATGTACCAAAAAATTAAAATAAATATAAATAAATATTTTTTGATATAAAATACTTAAGAATATATCAAAAAATATTTATTTAAATTTTTTAAAATTTTTATTTATATATTTTCAAATATTTTTTGTTATATAAATTATAAAAATTTATTTATTTATAAATTTAAGAAACAATGTTTAAAATATATTAAAAATGGATATAAAATTTAATAAATAAAATTGTTTGTTTATTTTTTTATTTATAGATAATTAATTATTATTTTTTTTTAATTTAAATATTTTAAATCAATTTAATTAAATATATTTTTGTTGTTAGTTGTAAGTTTCTGTGAAATATTTTAGTTGTTTAAAGCAATTTAAAAGCTAGCCGAGCTATAATCTCTACTATCAGCTACACTTAAGCATATAATATAATTCTGTATATATATATTCGTCAGTTGGAGCGGAAAATGCTAAATAATATAAAATGCTATGCAAATGCGAAATGAAATACAAAAGCGATGTAAGCTGCAAAGAAGCACTTAAGAACGGAACTAAGAACTAAAGCAATGCATAAAGATGAGTGAATGAATAAATGAATGAGTGAAGGAGCCAGAAGAAGCCGTGGAATAAGAAGATGGAGAAGACGGAGAAGCAGCAGCAGCCTGAGAATGCGGCAGTCTATTAGCAGTTGATAGCGGTGCCCAAGTACTTGTGGCCAAGAGTGTTAAAGATAAAGGCTCCAAGGGTAGCAGAACAGCAAAAACAGAAGAAAAAAATATAAAATAAAGACAAACAATTTACAGGCGGGCGCAATCAGATGGCAAGAATAGCAATTAGTGCATACTTTTAGGCTTAGAAAGCATGAAAAGGCATACAAAAGCAAAGAGAGAGAGAGAGAGAGAGAGAGAGAGAGAGAGAGAGAGAGAGTGGGAGCGAGAGGGAGAGGCAAACGGCAGACAGCACAAAAGGCAAATGAAAAGACGCGCGTGCAATAATCACTGCCAAGTGCTGCATATTTATAGGCGCAATCAAGTTAATTGCGCACAGAAAACCAACAAAGAAGAGAGAGAGAGAGAGGGATAGAGAGAAACACAAATAGACGCAGATAACAGACACAACAACACAGATATATGGAGGGAGGTTGCAGATAGTGAACGTAGAATGCCAAAACAAAAGCAAAACGGCGACTATTAATGGACTGCGACATGAGTGGCAGGTGGGCAAGACATGGGCATGGCACGGCTAGAGCTACCTCTATAAGAAGCAGCCCAGCCGCCGCTCAGTCTGTTAATGCGTGCCAGCGGCACTGAAATGTCGAAAAACATAAGAAAAGGTAAGAGAAAATGCTGCCATTTGCATTTACAACTGGGTGGCAACGCCAAAAACTAACCAGTGTTCTTTTGCTATACATATATCTAGAGCTTAACGACTAACCTATGTTTTTTTTTTTTTTTTTTTGCTATATATATAGTGCTTAAAGACAATATTTTTATTGGAAACTATCAAAGAGTTCTGGAAAGGCATAGATATTGCAATTTCAAGCCCATATGGCAACTCTAAGCAGCCTCAGTTCAAAAAATACAAGATTTTCTACAAGATCTTCTAGCATCCTAGCCACAGCCTCTTCGGACCATCTCAAATACTTCAACTCTCCTCTCCTCTCCTCTCCTCTCCTCTCCTCTCCTCTCCTCTCCTCTCCTCTCCTCTCCTCTCCTCTCCTCTCCTCTCCTCTCCTCTCCTCTCCTCTCCTCTCCTCTCCTCTTCTCTCTCTCTTTCATTTCTCTCTTCCTTGCTCTTTAAGCTAATTAGCTTAATTGTAAGCATTTAGCATGCCTTTGGCTGTTCTTTTCTTTTCTTTCTGTTTTCTTTCCTTTCCTTTTCCTCTCTTGCATCTCCAAGTGGCTGCCACTCGTAGTTGCCACTCAAAGTTCAATGCAACGTGCGACCTGCGGCGCAGCGCCCTCAAGTATGCAATAATATTTTCGCTGCGGCAAGTGGCGCTTGAACTTGGCCAAGACTTGCGCCAGAGCACAGCAAGCCCAGCTGAAGACTGCATTCACAATAGATTTAACCGCTGCTTGGCATCCGAGGCTTAATGCATTAGAAAATTAGAACGCGCTTTAATGAGCAGCTTTTAATAGCAAAAAACAAATTGGCGCTGCTTTAGTTTAGTTTGGGTTTATTTTCTGTTCCGGCCAGTCCGGCAACGCTGCAGCTGCGACTGGCCACTCGATCTTTTGTTATGGCTGCCCCCTGGCCGCTGCCGTCCGCTTTGCAGCTTGCGGTAAATTTCAATTATCCGAGATGCTTCAGTCGACTGGCAGCCATGGAGCGCAGCTCTGCACATTTTCATTTTCATTTTCATTTTCATTTTCATTTTGTTGCCAGTTTTCCTTCTTTTGGCTTTTAAGCCTGCGCCTTGTATTTCATTTTCAGGTTTATGCATGAGACGACGCCGCCGCCGCCTAGTTTTTCCGCCTCATTCCGCAAAACGCAATCTCATTTTTTTTCCCTTCGCATTGTCGACATGTTTTTTATTCCTCCTCTCCTTCGCTTTCTGCCTTCGTCGTCCATTTGTGCTGTAAATTGTTTGCATACAATGGACCAGCGCCCAGTTCCAGTTGCCAACTGCCAGCTAGCCTGAGCTCCCGTCCCTTGGCCTGGACAGGGTCTTAACTTTTGGCGCGGCTTATTTGTGCGGCTAGATTAAGTTTCAAATTGATGGGCATTTTAAAATCCCTCAAAAGCAGCTCACTAGAGGCCAGCTGCGGAGAGAGAGAGAGAGAGAGAGAGAGAGAGAGAGAGCGCGGGCGTGGAGCGCGCATTTCATAGTTTCAGTCGCATTCCTCTAAGCCGCAATTGATGGCCAAACTTAAATTTGATCTTGCCTGACTCACACCTTCGGCTGACCTCAGCTGACAGCGTGTCTCGGCTGCCAATCAGCACAATTCGTTGTTCTAATAGAAACTTGAATCAAAACGAACTTTTCTTCAACATTTCACACAACTTTCAAATGCTGAAGAAGTCGAAAATTGTTGAACAAGTTGAGAATTTCTATCTTTAAAATAACTTGAAGAGTTTAGCTATGGACGGCGTTGTCAGCTTGTCAATTTTTATGTATGTTAACAGATCCTGATTAAATGATAAAGAAACTACGTAAGTTAATTAAGTTCATGAATCGATGTCTACGTCTAACTCCCTAGCTCTAGCTCTAGCTCTAACTATTTAGCTCTAGCTCTAGCTCTAGCTATTTAGCTCTAGCTCTAGCTCTAGCTCTAGCTCTAGCTCTAGCTCTAGCTCTAGCTATTTAGCTCTAGCTCTAGCTCTGGCTCTAGCTCTAGCTCTGGCCGTGGCTCTAGCTCTAGCTCTAGCTCTAGCTCTAGCTCTAGCTATTTAGCTCTAGCTCTAGCTCTAGCTCTAGCTCTAGCTCTAGCTCTAGCTCTAGCTGTAGCTCTAGCTCTGGCCGTGGCTCTAGCTCTAGCTCTAGCTCTGGCCGTGGCTCTAGCTCTAGCTCTAGCTCTAGCTGTGCTTCTAGCTATATAGCTCTACCTGTGCCTCTAGTTCTCTATCTCCTTCATCTCTCTAGTTTTAGCTCTAGACTTCTAGCTCTAACTCCACAGCCCTAGTCCTATCTTTATTTCTATTTAGTTCTCTTATTTTATCTCCATCTCTACATTACGTATACCCTCTCTTTCTCTCTTTCTCTCTCTCTGTCTCTCCCTATGCAACGATCATTAAAGCTGACTCACTTCACTCTCTGCTGTTCTTCTGGCAATAGAAAACGATATTTACTCTGCAGTTTCTAAAACATTTACAGCTAGAGACTTTGTTCATTTTAGGAATGTGCGCTGTTGTCATTGAGGTAGAATCTTTGCGAATCCTTGAGAATCCTGGCCATAATGAAACAGGACACAATTTGCCATTAAGTGTCGCGGAAACAAAGAGAATGACACGAAAACTTGCAGTTGATGGCATTGCAATGCCACGCCCGTTGTGTGTGCGCGTGTGGGGTGGGAGTGGGGGTGGGGTGGCAGTAGGGGGCAACTACGCGCACTGCAGCTGCTGTTGCCGTTGCCGTTGCCGTTGCCGGCGCTTTTGGCAGCGACATCCGGCAAGCATTTCCGGCATCTCGGCTGCCAGGCGGAGGAGGCAATTTATGCTTCGCTTGTGTCGTCTTGGACAACTCGGGCTATCCAACTAACACTTAAATGCCACGCAGTTGCCACTTGGCTGGCCGTGTTAAATACCAAGGACATTGTTGCCGCAAAATGCTCCACAGACACCTCAACTCACCTCACTCCCTCTCTCTCTCTCTCTCTCTCCCACTCTCTCTGTCTCTAGCTCTATCTTTGTGCGGGGCGTGAAAAACTTGCGCATAAAATTTCCATATCAGCAATTTTATTTGCAACAATTTGGCAACACTTTTGTGTGCGGTAACCACGCCCCGGCCCCCTCCTCGTCTCCTATACGGTGACGTATCAATTTCCGCTTGATTGCATTTAAAAGGAGGAAATAAGTGCAGGGCTGGAGGTGAACGCAGAGAGCAGCGCGGCAAAAGTTTTTGGCGCAAATTAAGTTTTGCTACACCTCTTCACGGCTGCCAGCCCACACGGCCACGCCCCCGCCTGTCCGCCCGTCCGCCCGTCCGTCCGTCCGTCTGCCCTACACTGCCATTCATCGCCGCACAACAAATACAATTTTTGCCGCAAACGAAAATCGAAAATAAAGTTAAAAATTTTACGTTTTGCCAAGCGCGCGTGTGTATGGCGACTGCGACACTGACTGCAAAAAGTTTGCGCCCCAACAAACTTTGCCGAGTGCAAAAGTTTACCATTTTTTTCCACCGCCTCCCGCCTCCCCTGACTTGCTGTAGCTGTTTTCTTTGCGCTTGTGCTCGCTTGCGTCCAAGTTTAAAGGTTAATGATACCGCAAAGTAACACCAAATAAGTTAAGGACCGGCGCAAGCGGCAAAGAAAGGAGCAGGCAAAACGCTTCTGATTGGATTTGCTACGTGCGCCGGCACAGACAGACCGACAGACAGACGGAAGGGCTAGCCGCAGAAACTTTTCTGCATATGAGGCGTGCGACCAGTGTGACCAGGCGACGGAACAATTGAAATGACTCGAGGCACTGTAACTGCAATAAAAGCTGAAACACTTGGAATTGAAACGGATTTTTGGCATTGTGCAACACTGATTGGTGTGTGGAGTGGGTAAGCGCCGAGGATGCCCATATGAGGTACTTGAAAACACTCTTGTCTAAGATATGACATTCAGCATTTTACAACACTGGTATGGATAACCCTTGCATACACAGCTCTTAAGTGATACGATTTTTATTGAATTGAAGTTTTCTCTTTATATTTCTATCATAGCTTCTATTTATATTCAATCTCTTTATAAAACTTAGCATTTTCCAGCACTAAACCCTTGTGAGCCTTAGCTCGTGCATATTTGAGCACTGAAGCACGCATCGTACGGATTGAAATCCAAGCTCATTTCAGAGCTATATCTCAGCTCATCCGTGGCGTTGCTGCTCGTCGGGGTCGGCTGCCTGGTCAGCGGTGCGACGGTTAGGATCCTTGTTGTTTCAGCGCCCACAATGGGTCCCAGGTGCAGGCCAACGGCTGTGACGGCAGCTGCAGCGGCCGCAGTCGCTAAACTTGGCCTCGCCGGCTCCAGCTCCAGCTGCTTGATGCGACGCGGCCTGTGGGGTATGCAGGTGCCGTTCCATATGCAGCAGAATTTCAAAACTGTCAGCATTATTGTAATCGCCGCCTTCAGTCGACGCGAGCAACCAGCCAACTGACGGCCGGGCCGAGCTGCGACCATAGCCAGTGGCTGCCAGCGGCAGTCCAGTGCGCTCGGACACTTGACAGTTGGTTTCGACCAGCCCAGCAGAGCGACCGGCTGTCTTACTCCAATTACCAGCAGAAACACGCGCGAGCGCAGCTAGTGAAAGGCACTGCCAAGCACATTCCGCGAAATGATAGCGCTATCTGTATAAATGCAAGCTGCTATGAATCACGACTCGATACGCCAACATTTGTTTCTGAAGGCGCGAGATTAGTCAGAGAATCGTATGATGAATGTGCAGAACAGCTTACACGTTTCTGATCCATATTGACTTTACTCAAAGCTCAGTCATAGGCTGCGAAGATCCCACTCACTCTCATTGAACAAACTTTTAAATGAGACTAAGCGCTTTCTGAGTTGTTTGAAATCGAGATGTAGTCGCCTTGAATGCCAACTCAAGCTACAGTTAGCTGCACTGTAGGTATACGTCCTCGCTTGATAATAAATTTTAAAATCTGTAATGGAATATGTACATGTTATGTTGCTAACATATCAGTGCAGTCTGTTAGGTAACATAGAAGCTGTTAAGCATAAGTATATGCTCATGTTACGCTGATAACATTATAGACTGTTAAGTAACATAGAAGACATGTAAGCATAAGTTTATGCTCATGTTATGCTGATAACATTATAGACTGTTAAGTAACATAGAAGCTGTTAAGCATAAGTATATGATAACATTATAGTCTGTTAAGTAACATAGAAGCTGTTAAGCATAAGCATATGCTCATGTTACGCTGATAACATATCATGGGACTCTGTTAAGTAACAACAGTATAAGTATATGATAACATTATAGTCTGTTAAGTAACATAGAAGTCATTAAGCATAAGTTCATGATCATGTTATACTGCTAACATATCATTGTAGTCTGTTAAGTAACATAGAAGCTGTTAAGCAAAAATATATGATAACATTACAGTCTGTTAAGTAACATAGAAACCATATAAGCCAAGCAAAGGCTCTTTGCCTATACATGTGGAAATAATCTCCTGTTTCCTTTATAAAATGCCTGAAAGCTTTGTTTATTTGAAGAGTTTGGAATATGCCCGACAGTTGAAAGTATGATTTTCATTATGAATTTGACTTTGCTAATGCAATCATTAAACTAATTCAAAGGCTAAGCAAATCCAACTTCAATCTTCAACTTAAACCTAAAGAAACTTCTTAACTCCAATTGTTTGCCTGTTCAATCTACCTTTATTTAACATTTTTTTTTTTTAATTTTAATCATTTCTTGATGGCCCACGCAGCGCTCGCAGCAGACAACAGCTGTTGGCCATGTGCCACAGTTGCCCCGCTGCCACAGCCCATGTCAGGCAACAGATATGTATATGTATGCATGAGGTGGCATCGAGTGTGCTTAGTGAACATTTAATTGTTGTTTACATTTGCTCTTTGGTTTATTTTGCAGCAGTTTTGTTGCTTTCGCTACGACGACATTGGCCCCCAGCCACCTGCTGCTGCTGCTGCTGGCGCTGGAGCTCCTAATGTAGATAGAGCTCGTCCTCTTTTTAATAAGACTCCAGCCCATAAACAACACAAATAGCACACAAACAAACACACACACACACACACACACACACACACACACACACACACACACACACACACACACACACACACACACACACACACACACACACACACACACACACACACACACACACACACAACACACACACACACACACACACACACACACACACACACACATTCATTCCCAAGAGCTGGGGTAAAAGCAAATGCAGAAACTGGGGGAAAAAAAGCTGAGCGGAAATTTACATTTTAATTTCTTTTAATTAAAAGGGAACAAAAGGAAAAATGAAATAAAAATAAAAAAAAAAATTAAAAAAAAAAATACATTGAAATGTTTTTTATTTGTCGCCTTGGTGTTGCTGTTGCTTCGGCTTCTGCTACTTTTTTTATTGGCATTAGCATTTGGCATGCTCACGGGGCGTATAAGTAATGGAAATGAGGCCGACGACAACAGCTGTCAATACAGGTTGAAAGGATTCCTTTGTTTAAACACTTAAATGGCGCACCTGGACGAGGACGAGCACGAGGACGAGCATGAGGACGAGCATGAGGACGAGAACGTGCAGCACTTGCCGCATCCTGGCAAACACTCAAGTGTCCCTTGGCGCGAGTTAGCTTCAATTTGAATTTGAATTTGGATTTTCACATTTCGAATTGTCTTTGATGCTGAGCGCGCGCTCGCTTGGAATTTGTTTTTCATTTTTTATCTGAGTCTCTTTGCTTTTTTTCTTTTTTGGTAATTGACTGCGAGCTGTCAAAGCGTGTCGCCCGGGTCAGAGTTGAGAGTGAAAGCTGTCAGCTGACGACGACTTTCTAGCTGTCAAGTTGCTAACGAAATTGAAATGGCTTTAAGGTGCTTAGCAGAGCTTAAGGTGAGACAAGGCAACATAGAGCTCATCAAATATAAATAATAGTTCACAATTTAATATTTATAATTCAAAATAATTTTTTTTTCAAAGTAAAATTATTTTTAAATATTTAAACAATTGTTAAGTTTATTTTTTTAGTTTTCTGCATAAAATATTTATTTTAATTTCAAAAACATATGCAAAAATAATCAAGATTAGTAAAAATTATTTTAAAATATTTTGATATTTTATTTTTTAATTTTTCTGCAGAATAGATTTTTCTGCTAAATAGATTTATTTTAAATATACATTTTAGCTACAGTTTATGTAACGCTTAAATGCGAGTCTTTAACCTGGTCTAGCACTTAAAAGCCATATAGGTACACACAGTTACACACCCACACACACGCACACGCATCTGCATTCGTCAGCTTTCCATGTTTATATGGCTCTTTGACGTTTGAGCCCAGCCTTTAGTTGCGTAAGGTAAAAATGTGAGCAGCGCATGCAGATGGGCGCTGTGTGCGTGTGTGTGTTTGTGTGTGTTGATTTTTGAGAGCAACAAGCATTGCACTAAGCACACATGAGCGCTGGGCCCACAGCTTAAAGCCCAGAAATGAACCAAAACCCAGCAGCAGTAAAAAGCAACAACAGCCGCAAACGGACAGCTTCATTAAGGCATGAGTGTGGGAGGGTCGCATGAGTGTGCGTGGGAGTGTGTGTCTGTATGGATAAACTTTTCAATTTCTTTTGCAATTTTCCATTTCACTTTGTATTGCTGTGGTGCTGATGCTGCTGCTGTTGCTGCTGCTGCTGCTGCTGCTGCTGCTGCCTGTGCCACTGCTCCGTTCTATGGCTATGTCTGTGGCAAATACACGAATGGAGTTTATTTATCTTACATTTTTCAACTGACCCACACAGCGACGGGAGCAGCAGCTCCTGCTGCAGCTCTACCTGACAACATTTTGCGCAAATTGAAGTATTTACCTTTTGGGTAGAGCCAGAATGCGTGTCTGACTGGCGATATATATATATATATATATATATATATATTAGAGTAAAGGATTGCATTTTAAACAGATTCAAGTATCTGGCTGAGGTGTATATATGTATGTAAACTCTCATATATATGCATATATATTCCTCTCATGACTGAGATCTGTTTACTGAAAACCCTCATTAAAATATTACTGATCGCTATCTATATCCTCCTCATACACTAGCTGGCCTAGACCGCAGCAGAGGGTATCTCATGCCAGCTGCCTGCATTTTTTATGCCCCCAACTGGCTTTCAGCTTCATTTGCTGCATGTAAATTTGAGCAGGGAGAGAATAGTTGAACTCGAGTGCGGTTACAGTGTGACTGCTGGGCCGGCTGCACCTGTCAGACGGGCGCTGTTGCCACCCGAGTGCAGCCATTTGTCTCGGGCCGCCCGCGCGCAGAGCTGCTGCTCCTGCTGCTGTTCAAACAAAACGTTGCGTAAGCGTTTGCCAATGTTCGATTGAGCCCCAGCTCAGTGCGCTCGCTGCGCCAAAGAACTATCGTTTACTGCCACTGCACATGTCTGCACGTTGTCTTGAGACAGAGAGAGAGAGAGAGGGAAGGGGGAGAGAGGAGAGTGGAGAGTGCTGCTATGCTTTGGCCATCTTTGGCATTGGCATCCATTTGTTTCCGGAATTGCGGCGTGTTACGTTTCATTTTCAATTTTCATGCCATTTGCTTTGGCTTCTGTTTGCTGCGCTCGCTTCTAACTAGCCCAGGAGCGGCTCTGGCGGTTCAGGCGGTTCAGGCGCCGCCATTATATTAAGCTATTCAGCTAAGAAAATATAATCATAATAAAGCTGAAATTAAATAAAATGAAATGCCACGAAGAGAGCAAAAAGCAAAAGGAAAACATTTGCACTTGTTCAAACTGTAAGCACAGCAAGAACAACAACAACATGATGAACCAGTTCAAGAAGAACCAAAATAAAAAAAGAACAGTAACAGTTTACAGCGCCGGAGTCCATTAGCTACGCACAGAGCCCGAAGCGAAGCGAACCGAGGCTGGAGGGGGAGTGGAAGCTATATGGCCATTAAATATTTACTTCGCGCCCCCATTTCTTTTACTTAGGCTGCCCCGAAAATCGTGGGCGGCATCGGGTGGGTGGCTCTGTAAGCGGCCTTTGGGCGCAAGCCAGATAAACATAACCGTTTCGTTTTATGTGCAACAATCATTGCTTTTGATTGCCACACTGATGGCCAGAGTTGGCAACTGCGAACTGCCTCAGACTGCGAACTCCAACTCCGCCTCCGACGCAGGCTCAAGTTTCAAGCTTTTCCCGCTGAGGTGTTGTCCTTGGCCAAAAGGTGTAAAATGCGGCATTGCTTAAATTTTTTATGTCTTCAGCTGGCAGGTGGCGGGCGTAAGCGTTGACGTGTGGCCTATACTGTTTGCCGGTTATTGTGTCGTTCTCATGATTGAAACTCATTTTTGGCCAGCTGCCAGCTGCCAACTGCCAGCCACATGGCCAGCCACCCAGCTGTCCAATTGATTGTGGCAGCGACTCATTGAGGCAATTGTTGCTGCCAGACAGACAGACGGACAGAGGGACTGACAGCTTTGCTTGCGATAGGCCTATTAGTTAGCAGCATCATCTCGCAAGTGGGCAGCACTTCTTGCTGCCTCCAGCCCGGCCAGTCAGCATATCAATTATGGCAATAACGATGTGTGTCTGCTTGTTGGATTTGTCATAAGCTGTCACGTTACGTTACATGTTACGTGCAATACGTGTTCGTTTGCTTTGCGCTCTGCATGGCATGTCGCCTTGTGTTGTAAAAGGCGAAGCCAAACAACGTTGAGTGTGGCAATATGTCAGCATTTACTGCACCAACTAACTTCTTCAAGGCTTACGTAACGTAATGCATTACGTTTTGCTTGATGGCCAGATTATTTAAAGTGAATTGAATTTTGTAAGTAATTCTAGTTGAACGAATATCATGTAAAGTCTACATACAAGTAAGTTAATAGGAAATACCGTAACGTAAGCAATTACGTAATGTGCTAACAACGTATAACTATGTTAGCTTGTCCTTGCTTCAGTATTTGATTAGCTAAGCTTGAATACTTTTAAACTTGACTAGCAAAATCTTAAGGCTTACGTAACGTAGCTCATTACGCTACGTTTAATAAATGTGTAAAATAATCTAATTTCTATGCAAGTAAATAAATAAAAAATAATAATATAAATTATCATTTTCTTCAAGGTAGAAATAACGTAACGTAAGCACTTACGTCACCTGCTGCTACGTATTACTATATTAGCAAGTCTTTAGCTTCAGTAATTTCGCATTAAGTTTTACAACTCTGACGTGAGTTTGCCAAGACTACATAAGTATTAAAGTGACGTAAGGCAGAGTCTTAGATGAGGGTTTTAACAGCTAATTGGTTACGCCAGCTGTCGCAAAGATTGCCAAATTGAAGAGCATCAAAATAATGGCGATCAAGTGACAAAGCTTCAACGTGCACCACCTTCGGCTGCTCTATCCCCAGCGCTGCGCTGGCCAAGTTGTAGCAACTTTAATGAAATTTCCTGCATATTAAGCGAAAACTTCCGTTCAAGCCAGGCGCTAGGGAATAGTAGGAGCAGCGACAGGGCAGCGACAGGGCAGGGGTTGCTGTGGTGGCGCAGCAAAATCGTCCAAGACGATATCGTGGCGCAAGTCCGAGCGCAAGTCGCCAACTGCCAGGAGCAGCAGCAGGAGTAATCGCTGGCCGTGTCCTGAGTCTGCTGCGTTGGCTTCCTTTTTAATTTCCGTTTTTATGTATTTGCCCGCTGGCTCCAGAGTGGGCGGAATGAGACGGGAGTCTGGGTCCGCTTTTTGTCTTTGTATTCACTGTGCGTATTTGCAACACCTTTGGCCACGGCCCCAGCCCACTGCTGATGTTGCAAATTAGAAGCCGCCAGCAGCTCGGCGCCGATGATAAGCATAAAATTATCGACACGAAAGGCAAAATTTGCGTAATAAAATTTTTAATTAAGTGTCCTTCTATACCCTGGCTGAGATACGCGAAAAGGTTGGAAAGTTTTGCAGGAGATTGTGGATTGTAAATAATAAAAAAAATGCTTTAAAGTTCTACTTAAGTCGGATTCTTGAAGGCATCGGCAAGGCAGATATGGGCAACAGAAACCTCATCATCCAGGTAGCTAAGCATCATCAATACTTCACTTCTTTGCAGGGTATTCCCTAGTCCAACTCAACCCCTTGACCTGCCACGACTGAGTGTCATTGTCAGCAACGTCGCCGCCTTGGACAGCGCCCGTGGCTCAGACAGCGTTTCATCACGCCGAAAGTGACAGAGCGCGTGGGTCCAGGATGGAGACGAGCGGCTATCATTGCGCGTAAATTTATGCAAATCGGTTTGTGTCCCGAATTGCGACGGTCGGTGACAGCGCGCTTTGGCACCGAATTCAAAGTAAAGTCCTCCAAATGCAAACACATAAAAGCGTAATCGAAACGACAGAGCAGCGCAGCGATTAACGCTTTTAATGAGTACTAACTCGCCTATGCAATTATGAGATATCATGACAAAGAGAGGGGCGGAGAGTGGGAGAGAGAGGGAGAGTGGAGGAGGTAGCTAGCAGCTAAGGCGGCGCGTGCAGAAGGATAAGCTAGCGAACGTGATGGAGTTGGCTGCGTGATTCGCAGCGTGGACGGGAAAATTAAATGCCATCAAAGCTAGATGTGAAAGAGAGAGAGAGAGAGAGAGAGAGAGAGAGAGAGAACAAGAGATAAAGAGGGGGGTATAGAATATTGCGTTTCGTTTATAAAGTAAATTTGAAGTTGAGCTTGAGCTATTGAAGGAATGAAATTACAGAGAAAGCAGAGATAAACTGCCTAAAGCAAGTGACAGGCTATGAGAATATATAGACAAATGCTCAAGGATTATTTTTTAAATATACATACTCTAAATACATAACTAGAATAGTCAAAGTTATTGCATGTTGTTCAGCCTCGCTTTTAGCCTGGCAGATGATGTTGTTTGAGGAGCTAATCAGTGGATAATACGTGTGCTATGTTTTCGTTGTCGTTGTCCTTTTCGCTTACTCCTTTCAGGTGCACGAGGCTAATGCACTGCAATCAATTTAAGTGCCTGGGCAGCGTGTCCTGGCTCAGCTCCTGGCTCAAGTCAGAGCCAGACAACTGTCAGGGACTCGGAGCTGCAAATCTTTGGACCCGAACATTTGTCACACCTTGCCGGCAGCACAAAGGCTGAGAAAGAGACACAGAGAGATAGACACAGAGAGAGAGAGAGAGAGAGAGAGAGAGAGAGAGAGAGAGAGAAAGACAGCTGAAGTTGCAGTTAATTTATACACACAGACAGGTGGACTCGAGCTTTGGGAAACGGCTGGCTGTCGGACATGTTGGCTGGGGCCGAAGCCAAAGTAGCAGCTGGGAAATTTATGCGCGGCCGTTTCAAGTCAATAAGCGCATTTGTCTTGCCAACGGAATTTGCTACGAAATTTATTTAATTCACTTACACACACGTTTACAGTCGAGCCACTAGGCAAGGAGGACTAAGGACTGCCGTTTAATGCCCGACTGGAGTGAACGAGACGCTCTGTCTAGCTAAAGGACAGCGCACGATGAATAAAAGAAACAATGAGAGAAATCATTGGCCATTGCACATGGAGATATATGTTTAGGAATACTCATATATATATATATATATATGAGGGAAATGTATTATGAAAAGCGTAAACTATTTGTGGAGCTGTTGAAGAGGTTGCCGGATGATAAGTGGGACAAGGAAAGTGTTTTGGAAATGATCGTAGAGCTTGTTGAAGTATTAGCATATATTATATTGTGATAAGCAATTATGAATAATAAGAGCTGGAAAGTTTTGCTACGCTAACTCTCCTATTTATGCCTCTGTGCGGTCTCCGGTCTCGCTCTACCTCTGCTTGTTCGGGCTGTGTTCCTCTCACGATGATCACTCCCCCCGCGCTCCCTCTCCCTGTGCTCGCTCAGCCTCTGTTCCATCTCCCCATACTCGCTATGGTCGCTCTACCTGTGGTCGCTTTACCTGTAGCCGCTCTCCTTGTGCTTCTTACTGTCGTTCTGCCCATGCTCGCTCTACACGTACTAACTCTCTCGCAATGACCGCTATGCTTGCTTTGCATATGCTCCCTCTCCCTATGCAGCTGAGCAAAGACATTCAAAACATTCTCAAATTGAAAGAAAGTTCTAACTTTAGCTCATGAGGCCGATAGCGAAGCAGTCCCAAGTTGGTCCCCAGTCCCTGGGAAACCGAATGAAACCACTTCCTCAACTAATAGATATCTACCTTTAATAGATGTATCAGTCAAATACAACTGAGATTCTGGCTTCTTAACAATATAGAACAAACTGTTTGCTGGCATAGTCTCTCCCCTTTTCTAGGTACTTCACGTTACCTGATGAATTTCTACCCCAAAAAGCAAGTTTGAGCCACAATCAGCTGATGGCCTCCCCACAGCCCAGCTCGCTTGCATTGTCCTTTTATTACTAGAACTCCTCGCACACCCTCTAGACCCCCTTCCATTGCCAGCATAAATAAAAATATTCGAAACTGGACGCACTGCCAGAGCCCAACTCGTTCCAGCTGGCAAACGTCTTGCGGCATTATTTAAAATTCAATCAAATGGCATTTGAGGCGGCCGAGCAGGGGTCGAGTGCGGCGGGTGAACGGCTGTGGTGCAGGAATAAATGTAGCCGAGGCAAATTTGATTTTTAGCTGCTCTAGACGAAGGAGACGCGTTGCAGCCACAGCTAGAGCCAGGGCTAGGGAGCATAAAAAGCAACGATTATTAAACAGGATCTGGGCAGGGGGCACAGCTTGGAGCGTGGACCCAGCAACCTGCCTGTAAATCCCATCTTATGGCTCTTATGATGATTATGATGATGATTATTACAAACTACGCTTACACTAGACTACAAAACATTACATTTATTGTTATGTTTATGCACTGGCCAGCAGCAAGAAGCGAAAGCAACAACTGAAAGCGCAAATCCGAATTTATAAAGTTCGGCGAGGAGCTGCGAGCGTTATATGGAGAGAGATATACAATATATATATATATATATATATATATATATACAGGCACTTGCTGCAGAGATATAATATATATATATATATATATATATATATATATATATATATATATATATATATATATATATATATATATATATATATATATATATATATATATATATATATATCTCTGCAGCAAGTGCCTGAGAACGTTCACAGTTGGTTTTTGAGCAGTCATTGAAAAATAATACAAACATATATATTAACTGTGATTCGGCAATGCAAATGGCAGAACGTGGCACAATTGCCACGTTGCCGGCGGCGCCACACGAAGGGGAGGGGGGTTGGGTGTGTGGGGCATGTGGCAGTCGCAAAAATAACAACCGCATAACAAATCCCACGTAACAAATACAAAAATCTGGCCATGAGCAAGGCAACTCTGGCTAAAACTTTCCGTCGAGGCATGACCAATGATTTTGCTGCTGCTGCTGCTGCTGCTGCTGCTGCTCCCGCCTTTGTTTTGTTTTATTCAGTCAGCAGAGGCAGCTTGAGGGGGCGTGGCAGCAGCATCACAACAACAACAACAACAACAACAACAACCATGGCGCGCTCAACTGTTTTTGTTATCTTACGCTTCGATTATTTTGCGTTAGTCGTTGTAGAAAATTAGCTAAATTGCTTATGGCAACGCACGTAGCGGACGCCGGCAAATGCCACGGCCACACCTACCCCACCAGCCCCCAGTCACCAGCCACCAGCCACGCCCCATTCCAGCAGTGTAATCTAACTCCCTGCACAATGGCAGTCGCCTGCGTATTGTTGGCTGGATTTTTTGGCTTCGGAGGTTTCTGTTTCTCTCACTGTTTTTGCTGCTGCCGTTTTGTAATTGTTAATCACAGAAACGTTAAGTGTGTGTGTGTGTGGGTGTGTGTGTGGGTGGGTGTGTGAGGGTGTGTGTTGACTAGGAATATCGCTTGCTGTGCAGCACTGGCTCTGCTAAGCTTTTTGGTGTTTTGTTGTCAGCACAGGAAATTTACATAGCGCATTCGCCTTCTCCGCCGGCTACGCTCGACGCTCGACGCTCGACGCTCGTCGCTCGACATTTTTGCGCTATTGTTTCGTCGTTTTTGTGGCCCATTGACTTAGATGCGGGTGGGCGGGGCTAAACATTTGCAAATCTGTTGTCTCCACCACTCGCTGACTCCAGCCAGCCAGCTAGCTGTTGTGGTACGTGCAGGTAACGCATAATTAGGAAAATTTCTAGTCAACGTTTCATTGTTGCCGGAATTAGAAAACAAACAAACAACAGCAGCAGCAACAACAAAAACGTTGAGAGATCAACGAACAGGAAGTAATTTTGTTGTTGTCTTTTCTATTTCCACTAACTTGGCTAATGATTGAAGTGCTTCTTTGATCAACTGAGCTCTGAATTCCCTGCAATCGATTGTGAAGTGGCCAGACGATTATATATATATTCCTTATGCTTCATATGATATATGATATGTAATATATTGATATCTCTGCCGATATCTCCATTGGCACCTGCCTCGCCTTTGGGCTGTTCTCCAATTGCTAAATCTGTCAACTGTAAACTATAAACAGTAACTGTACTCCGTTAACCTCGACTAAGGCTAGTTTTACTTCTCATCTTTCGCTACATGGCAATAGCAAAGCAGAAAATCATACTCATATACAAACTATAAATAAAGCTTAGTTCTATAAACAATTTCATTATTGATGGATTCATATGAAACTCTGTTTCATCTGCTAATCTACTCCAATTGCACATGATGACTGTGAGTATTGTCGTTTAATTGTATTTTAAAGTGGATATACATAAATATTATTTTATTTTTTACATACCTTATAAGATTATTTTCTCAGTCAAACAACCTTCTAGCTACTGCAGCCAAATGTTCTGCTAGCTTCTGCACTGGAACTAGCGAGTCTTAGCTAAAATTCTATCAAATATTCACTTTGAATAGTATCTGTTTAACCTGAATAGTATCCTAGAGCTTTAGCTATTCCAGTTAACATTATTACAGTGTCTGCACCCTCTAACTCTTTCTGGCCCTAAGCTATGTATTTCCAAGTTTCAACTCAGCTTTTTCTCCTTTTGTTTGTACTTTTAGTTAAATATTTCCATATTTATTTATTATTTTAGATTTTTTTAGCAGAAGGGCTTCGTGTGGAAGCAAAGTCTGTGACTTTAGCTCCCACTCAGGCAAAGAATAATGTTTATATTATTGAAGCCAAGTATGTCTTTAACTTGCTCAATATTATCATTATATGTAGAGAGCCCTGATCATTTCAGCTACTCACGAAATTTTTCCATTTCAGCTTCATCACAGTTGCAAAATCATTTGCAATTTGCCGGAAAGAAATCAACAACTCACCTGTAATGACAGAAGGAAAGAGAAAAGGCATAAGTAAAAGCAGTAAAGCAACGCACACTTATGGTATATGCATGCGTATGTGTGATATCCGGTTAACAGGTCGTATGAGTGATTTTATTGGAAAAAGTAGCTGGGCAAACATTTGCTGGCGTTTTGTTGCTCAACTGCGTGCGGCTGCCTCACATTTATTTGCGCACGCATAAAATACCATTTCCTAATTTACGAGTGGCGGCGGTGCTGGGTGCTGCGGGTGGTGCAGGTGCCGCTCGTTATTTTCTTGCTCGCTTTTTATTGTCTTTTGCGATGGGCGATGCCGAGCGGCAGCCAGGGACTGCTTCGATTTCGGTGCGCCTAAAATTATGCCATAAAAGAGATTCCAAGAGAAGTTGCGCCTGCTGCGTTTTCTAATTAAATCAACATAAAAGCTAAAAACAACAATAGCAAGAGGGGGAGGCGGCAAAGGAGCAGGAGCAGGAGCAGGAGCAGGAGAAGGAGCAACCACAGCAGCAGCTGCTTTCACATGTGTTTCGCTGAGCTCTTTTAATGTGCGGCACACGAATTGGTTTCTTAGCCTTCATCTGCCTCTGCTTCTGCTTCTGCTTTCACTTCTGCAATGGCGCTGCTGCTGCGCTTCTTGTGCTCCTCGCTCGACCCAAACAAAAAAAAATTAATGATGTGGAAATTGCGCAAACGCATTGCACAATTCCAGGCGCCGCTCGTTAATTTTATGGCGCTCGTAAGCCCGGCTCGAGCAGCGAGCAGCAGCAGCAGCAGCCGCGCGCTGATTTGATTAGTTTTTACATCAAAAATCTGATAAGCAGGAGTTCTCCTTTGATAAGCACATGACTCGTGCTTAATGCCAGCAGCAAATGTTGCCTTGATCTTTAAGTCTGCTCATTGGCTAATTTGCGGAGCTTAAGCTAAGGTTTCCTGTAATTTCTTATCATATAATTTACTTTCAAGATACAGGTACAGATACAGATATAGATAGATATAGATATAGATATAGATATAGATAGATATAGATATAGATATAGATATAGATATAGATATAGATATAGATATAGATATAGATATAGATATAGATATAGATATTGATATAGATATAGATATAGATATAGATATAGATATAGATATAGATATAGATATAGATATAGATATAGATATAGATATAGATATAGATATAGATATAGATATAGATATAGATATAGATATAGATATAGATATAGATATAGATATAGATATAGATATAGATATAGATATAGATATAGATATAGATATAGATATAGATATAGATATAGATATAGATATAGATATAGATATAGATATAGATATAGATATAGATATAGATATAGATATAGATATAGATATAGATATAGATATAGATATAGATATAGATATAGATATAGATATAGATATAGATATAGATATAGATATAGATAAATTTTCTTGACATCTCCCATTTCTCTACCCCAACCCCAACTCAACCACAATCTAAACCCTTCACTTTCTTCACCCACAATTTACCTTTCATCCAAGCAACCGCAAAAGCGAACTTATTAATTTGCAACTGGAAAATGTTCTATTTCGCCTAATTAATTTAATGAAGCCGCAAATTTTTCATGCAGCAAATATAAATTTTTTTCGCTGTTGACATCGAAGAACTTGCCGCAAATTTCACGCAGCATATTTTGTCGATTGGCCAAGCCAAGGTGGGGCGCTAGACGGGAGGGGGAAGCTCCAGCGTACGCACGCTGCATACATAAATCAATTTCAATTAACGTTAATTAAATACGCATCAAGTGGGCATGACCACAGCAGCAGCAGCAGCAGCAGCAGACGCGCAGGCAAAGCAGCCGCAAAAACCAGAAAAGAGGACACAGGATGGGAGACAAAAAAAAAAAAAAAAAAACAGAAACGAACCGAAATGAATGCGGATGGGTTCTCGATTCGGGGTTGAAGCTCGTTCCGGATTGCCAAACGGATTTGCTTCGGCCGCAGAAGAAGCCGCACAACAAAAAAGCACCGAAAATAGAAGTGAGTAAATGAGATTTGCAGCAGCTTCCATTTTTAGTTGGGCGCGCGCTGCTCGAACTTATGCAACACAAATTGAAAATAGCTGCGTGGCAACCGACAAACGTGCAACAGCGGACGGACCCACCCGGGGTGGCTGTGCGTCGCTCTGCGGTTATGCGCTTGGTTTGACAGCCACGAGACCAAAGCCAAATAAACACAAGCAACAACAACAACAACAAATTGGGCAACATCAACAACAACAGCAACAACAACAACAACAGCAAATCCTCAACATAGAGACTGCACAGTGGCAAATCGCCAGGCAACCCGAGTGTAACCGCAATGATGTGCCCCCAAAAAGAAGCACACGCACAAAATACTCCAAACAGACATCTAACATTACATAACAGCAACAGCAACAACAACAGCAACAGCAACAGCAACAGCAACAGCAACAACAACCACAACACTGGACCAAACCACACGCACAACTGACAGCAGCAACCCCCAGTTTAGCCCAAGGCCTGTAAATGACATTGATATTTTTCTAGTTTGCCTAGCCACAACCTAAAAAAAAACGGAGCAGAGAAAAAAAAATCGCATATAGAAAACAAATAAAAAACCTTAGACGGCCATAGACGACTGCCGAGTACACACGCTCACAAGGCCAAAGCAGCTTTAAAGCTGTTGGCTACGAGCTGCAGCCAAAGCAAAGTCTTCAGATTGCACTCAATAATCCTTCATTTAGAGCTCAGCAGAAGATAAGAGACATATCCGCCACTAGTTCAGCAAACTAATATACCCGCTTGGCTGCTTTACAGCGTATTCCTACTCACAGTATGAGCGCTTAACAAACCACAATTCTCTATAATCTAACTGGCACTGCGAAGCAGCGCAAAACCAAACACATATTTCTTCTTCTCCCTTCTTTTTTTTTTGCAAATTTTTATTCATATCTTTCGCATTTTGCTTTGATTTAAATTGAGTTTTAAATGAAATAAATATTGCATTCGGCTCACAAAAGTAATTATTGTGCAATTTGCACAAATTTGCTCCATTTGCTTTGCAAATTTGTTCAGTTTTATGGATTCAGTGAGGGGTTTCAATGAAAACAACAAAATTTTGTGGAATTTTGAGATTTTACTTTGAAATAGGAGTGGAAACAAAACAACGAGCCAAAAGAGAAATAAATTGTTATTGGTAGGAAATGAAATATTGTTGTGCTATCGAAATGTAGGCAAATATGTGGGATACTGAGAATGGGCTGATTTGGGTTTGAGTATTTGTTTAATTGGAGTCAGAAGGGGAGAGGCAGACGTAGGTAAATGTAGATAGTAGAAAGGAAGCTGGAATATTATAGAAGAATATTAGAGAATAGAAGGGAAGGAGATGGCATATTGTATAAAATGTCTTTAATAACAAGCTTATAAAAGTGTTAAATTATTATTATTAATATTATTATTATTATTATTATATTATTTATATATATTTTATTATCAATATACCATATTCATAACACAGTCAATGATTAGATTTCAATATGTAAATCAATAAATATTCATTATTTATTGCATTTATTTATTAGACAATGACTAATATACTTGCTAGTTCAAATGCCAGCCAATCCAACTACATATTTCCTCTATAATTCAAATACATATATGGTTTATTTGTCCAAGCTCAACATGTGCCAATGACTACCGTACTAGCAAACAGGCTAAGGCAGTAGAGTTCAGGCACATATAACACAAAGTATTTGATTTAAGTTCAGCAATCCACAGTCTGAATAAATATTTCTTCTCCACATCAACACAAATATTCGCTTTCTCCAACGAGCAATGACTACTGTAGTTCACAGCTTCAGAAAGTCTGGCAACTGTTCGAGTCAGCGTTTATCAACGCATTGTTCATGAGCAGCTGGCGGAGTGGGTAGCCTCTCTATATAGCTGGGGGATATTTGGCAGACCAACCCCATTGTGAATGTTTTTATTCATTTCGTTTTGAATTTCATCTCGAGTAATTTTGTATTTGAGCTGCTGTTCTAATTATGTTCAACTTTGCATAATTACAAAACTCATTAGGGTCCAACTTTGGCAAAGGGCGGCGGGGGGCGGGGGGCGTGGCGCACAAAAGTAGACAACGAAAAGTGTAAATTGTGTTTGACTGCGTCCGCCCCGGCTAATTGAAATTGAAACTGCAGGAAAAAAACAAAAAAATATAGAAGAAGAAGCAGCAGAGGCAGCAGCAGAAAGAAACTGTGTTAAGCCGAAAGGAAAATGTATTTAAAGAAAAACAAAGCAGCTGCTGCGACCGATCGCTCGATAAGCAAACAGCTGACATGCCCGTGCCGAAACTGAAACTGAAACAGAAAAATCAATTTGCATTTCAATTAAGCCATCGACGGCAACTGGCCGCACTCTATATAACGGCGACACTTGGCCAGTTGTGGGCGGGCAGCCGAGCAATGCGCTTCTTGGCCGACTGCTTCCTGTTTGCCTTGTGCATCAAGCAGCAGCAGGACGACGATGAGCGGACCTTTGCCGATCAGCTTGAGCAGCAGACGACGACGCAAAGCAAACTGCAACAGCAGCCTCAGTCCAAACCGGAGCAGGACCCGGAGCTGGAGCTGACGTCGACGCCCGAAGCACCGCAGCGGCACAGGCAACGACAGAGCCTGCGGCTCGAACCGGAGCCGAAGCTGCTGGCAAACTCCTTGCGGCCCATACAGCTGGAGCCGGGCAACCCAATGACGCTGCCAGCAGCTGCCTACCGTGGCTCCCATTCGCCAGCTCGCCTCGAGGAGTTAAGCATCTTTGCGGATGTGCATCGCAGTCACCTTGGGCCCGACCGGACGGCGCCAGAGTCCGGCCAGCAAGGTAACGCCGCCGGTGAGCGCCACTCGGGCGTGGCCATTAAAGATGAAATCGAAATCTTTACGGACGTGGATCTGGGCAATGGCGCACAATATTTTGCCTTTTAGCCAGCTGCAAGCCGACTCTAGTCAGGTGTTTGGCCCAATCAATCAAGGGGTAAATCAATACTCCTGGTTCAGAGTTCACTTTGAACTCGACTTGAATTACACACAAAGCTCCAAATTCAGTTCCCATGCCCATGCCCATGCCCAAGCCCAAGCCCATTCCTATTGCCATTGCCATGGCTGCTGCAAGCTTTTGGCCATTTAGCAGCAGTTTGTGCGTGAAATTTTAGACATCAGTCGGCTGTCAACGCATTTGCATTTGCAAATTGGTAATACAATATGTCAATTCCCCCAACTCCCGAAGCCGCCACATTATACATACATCATGATGAATGATAATCATCATCATCATCATCATCATCAGCAGCAGCAGCAGCAGCAGCAGCAGCAGCGGCGGCGGCAGTAGCAGCGGCGGCAGCAGATGCCACTGATTGAATGGTCGCAGTATTAAGCTTAATTATAATTATTATAATTTATACCTGAATATCATATACACACACACACACACACACACACATACATATGTCCACTGATTTTATTATAATCCGCTCAATTATTTCATAAAATATTCCGCAGTTTGTCGCAGCTGCCGATTATGAATAATCGAGACTGTATTTAGTTACACACTTTGTCTGGCTAAACAGTTGTTGCCGAGCGGCGCAAAGCTTCAATTGTTAAGCAGTTGGTTTTGTATACATTACATTAAAGTTGTAAACAGTTGAGCTTGTTAACACACTCGCCTCGCCCCCTATATAAAGCTGGGCCACTGCCACTGGCCTCGCTCAAAGCAGTTACAGTCCTCTCCCAGAGCAGCTGCATCGATCTCACATGGAAGTGCCTTTCATGGCTTAGTCGCAGCTCCTTGGGTTCCTCAGTTTATGTAAGTTGTTAATCTTCAAACTGTTCTTTGGCTCTCAGGCACTCTAACTTATAGCTGACTGATCTCTTATTAGACTTTCTTTAGGTTTATTATTCAGCATTTCCTCTCTCTCTCTCTCTCTCTTTTACACTTCCGTTTGCTGAATCTTCATGACTCTCTTTCATATTAGTTGTGTCTAGTGTCTTCTCTTTCTTTATATTTCTTTCACTCTCTCTCTCGCTGTCTCTCTTCCAGTCTTTCTCTTTCATATATATTCATTGAATATATCTCTGTTTCTTTCTCTCTCTCTCCCTCTCTCTCTTTACTTTTGCCTTTTCTATAGTTCTTTCTGTCCCGTTTAGTTGTATCTAGTGATCTCTCTCTTTATCTTTCTTTCTCTCTCTCTCTCTCTCTCTCTCTCTCTCTCTCTCCCTCTCTCTCTCATGTACTCTACCTCTTACTATAGCACAAAGACTTTCATTCTCATAACTTCAATCTCTCTCTCGCTCTCTCTTTCTTCTTTACTCTTCGGCCTTCTATAGCTCAGTGCTTTCACATTGTATCTCTCTTACTCTCTATCTCACATTATTATTCTCTCCCTCTCTCTCTTTACTCTTGCTTTTTCGAAAGCTCTACTACTCTCTCTCTCTCCCTCTTCTACTCTTCCTTCTTCTATAGCTTAAAGAGTGTTTCACATTACTTGAATATCTCCCTTTCCTCCTCTCTCTTACACTTCGGCCTTCTACAGCTCACAGCTTTTCATACATATTAGTATTCTCTCTAACACACACATGCTCTCGATCTCTGCTTTACTCTTCGTTTTTCTATCGTTTTCTTTCACATAAGCCTATTTCACTCAAACTCTCTCTCTCTCTCTTGCCCCACACAGATGTGTAGCTGCTGCTGCTACTACTGTTGCGGCTCGGCCAGCTCACTGCCAGCGAGCAGTCAATATCAGTGCCAGGAGGAGCCGCTGAAGCAGTCAGCCATTGTCACCGCTCAGCCGCACAACCGCAGCTCGCAGAATCTCAGCTCGAACGCGAGTCTGGCCGAGCGCCTCAACATCAGCGCCAGTTGGACGAGTTGCGACGAGGACGAGCACGAGGACGAGCACTACAATGTGGATGACTTTGAGTCTCGCACGCCCACCATGTGGCACGCATGGTGGCTGCAAGGCGCCAGCGAGCATCTGTCAGCTCTTGCACTCAGTGGAGCTGGCGCTCGTCTCTGTGGGTGAGCTGATCAAGACGATAGCCAAGCAGAGCTACTCGAGCCTGACCAACAAACAGCAAGCATTATATATCCATCAACACAGCTGACTGGGCGTTGACCTACCGTATATATACATATATATACTCCATAAAAATATATAATATTTAAACATATTGTAATTACGTAATTAAGTGCAAATATATACCCCATTGTCTAAATATAGAGGGTAACGCAACTCCAAAAGGGCATGCAACAAAAGCCACAACAAACAAATATTTCGCTCGATTAACAGACTCTGCCACAAAGTGAGACAGACAGACAGAGAGAGAGAGAGAGAGAGAGAGAGAGAGAGAGAGAGAGAGAGAGAGAGAGAGAGAGAGAGGGAGAGAGAGAGGTAGAGAGACATGAGCATGCATTTTTAAAATGAAATTACGCCACGTTTAGTTAACTGTCTGGCGCTGAAGGGTGTTGGCCAAGACTATATAATAAAAATTTGATTAGCAGCTTGTTTAACTTTAATTAAGTTGATTTTATTGCGCACAACAGACTCGGCACGGAATGCGGCAGAAAAAGTGTGCATTAAGGCAGACTCCAGGCCAAAACTGAAGCTGAAGCTGAAGCTAAAGCTAATCAAATATTTAAACAATGCGCCTGCTGCTTCGCTTGCTTTGGTTTGGTTTGGCTTTCGGGACGCTGGCTCAGCATATTAACATTTTGTTGGACAAACACAGGCAAACTGTTTGCCCGGGGCCCAAAATACACACCAAACAAGCAGCATAATATTCATGATTATCATTAACACACACACACACACACACACACACACACACACACACACACACACACACACACACACAATCTGCAAAGTGTGTGTGTTGCATTGTGATTTGATGAGCTTTGCACGGGGCGCTCGACAAGCATCCTGCAGGACTTTTGCTGCTGACATCGCCGCTAACATTTGACGCCTGTGCATATCACATATGCAAGCTGAAAGGCATCAGGCACAGAGAAAGAGAGAGAGAAAGGTCTGTCATAGACAGAAAGGCAGAGCTAGCAGAGAGAAGGAGAGAGCTGTTAACTAAATAAGCTCAAATTTATTTAACTCTTCAACCGTTTATGAGCTGAAGCTTTAATTATGGAAAGCTTGATATGGCATGTCAGTTCACTAGGTTCAGCGTATCTTTTAGTCGGACAGAGCCAAGCAGAACACTATTTACCGGATTCAGGGTATCTTATAGTTTTCCAGTCTCAACCAGGGCAATTTTTATATAAAATATCAACTTTTCTTCTTAGGGTATCTCCTAGTCAGGCAGTGCCAATTAGAGCACTTATCATATGACAATGGTCAGGGTATCTTCTGGTCGGATAATCCCGAAAAGAACACTCTTTACATGGAAAATAGGCTCTTCACAGGGGTGAGATTACCTTATAGTCGGACAGACCCAACCAAGGAATATCAGCTCTTTAAAATGATTAGGGTATCTCCTAGTCAGGCAGTCCCCACTAGGGCATATTAGCTCTTCACATTGATCAAAGTATCTTCTAGTTATTCACGCCCGTCTAGAGCCCCCTTCATGCGCAATTTCAGCTCTTCACAATGATCAGGGTATCTGCTAGTCGTGCCAGCCGCACTCTCATTTGTTTCTTTCCTATAATAAACAGTAGACTTTTCATTTGTTTCAATTTCCTTATGCTTCGCATTCGCTTAAGTTTCACTGGCTCTAAACAATCGCCAAGTGCTTAAGAAGTTATATCAAATTCGCATGCATCAAAAATTATCAAATATGCTGAGCAATAAACATTTGCCAGCGCAGCCAGAAAATAATTCAATACACACACACACACACACACACACACACACACACACACATATACACATACATACACCCACTTCTACATATATCGCTCGCTGTGGGAGCTGCTGGCAACATCTTGAGTGTGCTGTGGCATGCCATAAAAGGACTTTGATGCCACGATGCCTGCCTGCCACTTAGCCAAACGCTGCGCATATTATCGATGGCCATAATACGAGGGCCGCCCACAGCCAAAAGTTGTTGTTGTTGTTGTTGTTGCTGCTGTTGTAGTTGTTGCCGCTGCGTTAGCCATTAAAAACTTTCCGGCAACGCCATTAAAATAAAAATCGAGAGCGTGTTAAATGATTTACAAAAGCAAAAGCTGAAGCTGAAGCTGAAGCCGAAGCCGAGGCCCGACCGGGCGAAGATGAAGCCAAAAACAATTTCGTTGCTTGCGGGTTTATCGCATTGGCATAATGTGTTTCAGGTTATCCCATTTGCTAGCCATCCTTCCTAGCCCCGCCCACACCCTTCCGCCACTCTCGCTGTATTTATTTTATGCGGCTTTTGCGACAAGTTAAAGCTTTTGCCACGCCTACCCCGCCCGCACACCGAGCCTGGCCAAAGACATTTTCGTACTTTATGGCTCTTATGACTTTTCAATAAGTTTCGCCACGTCGCCTTCAAGTCGAGCCACGACGAGTCCTGCCTGGCAATACAACAGTTTCTGCTTATGGCCCAAGTCGGCTGCAATCGTTAGACTAGAGTTGCTTTAGATTGTAGATAGATATTAAATGTCGAATTTTGACAGTTGCTGAGCTAATCAAGGTGAGAGTTTCGAGTCGGTGACTTCTCTTAGCCTAGCTCTACTATGAATAAAGATAGCTCGCCTTTGCCTTAGGGTTTCTTTAAGTTTCTCTGCTTTAATCAGAGAGCATGAACAAACTGGATTTCTATATCTAACTATTCACTTTAAGGTTGTAACTTAATTTGCAGTTGGCAATCGATTGCTTTGACCTTCCATTAACTGATTGATTGTCAGCCATAAGGACAGGCAATATCCCTCCTGGGCACTAAATTGATATGAGATAGTTGTTGTCGCTGCGTTTGCTATTCAATTACGCACTCACTTCAAGGGGAACTCACACAAAGAGAGAGAGAGAGAGGGGGAGAGAGAGGAGGAGAGGTGGGTGGTAGTGTGGTGCTGTGGTTGTGGCTGGACTGTTGCTGTTGCTGGTCAACTTAATGCAACTAATCGCCTACCATTAACCGCCAATGACACTTTTATGCCTCTTTAATAAACTTAAGAAACACAAGTGACACTGGCTGGCTGGCTGGCTGGCTGCAGGGGTGGGTGGTGTGTGGTGGTTGGAGTATGCGTGTGACAGGCGCTTGTCCAAGCATCACAAAACTTTCGGCACGTTGCGGCAATGTCTTAAGCGAGTTTTACCCACCCGCCAGCTGCCACCCACCAACCCTACGCAGCGTCTCCCAGGAGTTTGTACAACTTGTTCCATGTTGTTTCAGCTGTTCGCACACACAGAGAGAGAGAGAGAGAGAGAGAGAGAAAGAGAGAGAGAGAGAGAGAGAGAGAGTCAGAGTCAGGCACACTCGAACCACTTATATCAATAATAATTCCCATTTGTAATAAAGCCAACTTAAGGGCGGCGTTTTGAGGCATTGCGGATTAGCCCATGGGGCAAGAGTTGCATGCATTAAGTGATATGCATAAATAAACAACAATTCGAATAAAAGCTCGCCCAATGCGTGTGTGTGTGTGTGTGGGGCAAATGGCTGCGGCGCAGCTATTGTAAATTGATACAAATTGTATAATAATCACGTCATTGCATTTTATTTTTGTGCCATGGCAACGGCGGCAAGCGGCAGCAGCAATAATGGCAAAACACAAAACAATGGCACGTGTGGCTTAATGGCAACAGCAACAAGAGAAGAAGAGAAACAATAACAACAACCAACATTGCGCTGTGGACAAGTTAGCAAAGTGCTGTGCATTAGCCTGGCGGCAATTTCATTTGTTATTAATAGCACATGGTCACACTGAGCAAATGGCGAACTTAAATGACATTCAGCCAGCAGAGAGAGATGGAGAGAGAGGAAGAGCAGCAATAGCCAGCGAGGCAGCAAAATGTTTTAAGACAAAAGTAAGGAAACTTTTAAAAAGTCAAATAGACAGTAATAGCACACGGTCACACTGAGCGCGAAGAATAACAAGCAAGAGAGCCATAAAAGGGAGAGAGATGGAGACAGAATGAAAAGGGGAAAGAGAAGCAGAGCGAGGTAGAGAAAGTGTGGACTAAATTGAATGAGAAATAATATAAAATTGAAGAGGATTTTCATTAGGCAAGGGGAGAATAATAGCAATATGGTCACACTGAAATTATAAAGATGCGATGGTGAGAGAGTTATAGAGAAAATGGAGGGAGAGAGATAGAGCAAGTGAATGAAATATATAGAAAGAGGTAGAAAAATAGGAAATGAGAGAGAGGCAGAGAGAGAGAGGGCGCGGGAGAGAGAGAGAGAGAGAGAGAGAGCGACAAGGATAACGAGAGAGAAATGGGAAAAGCGGCAGCGAAAGTAAATAAGATATATTTCTAAAAAGAGAGAAAGATGTACTGAATAGATAGAGATAGAGGTAGAGGCAGAGACAGAGAGATAAGGAGAAAGATACAGAAAGATACCAAGGAAGAAAGCAATAGAAAGAGAGAGGTAGAGACAAAGAGACATAGGAAGAGTGAAATGGATATAGAAAGGGAGACATAACGACGGATAGTGAGAGAGAGAGAGAGAGAGAGAGAGAGAGAGAGAGAGAGGGAGAAGTAGAGAGAATGAAATGAATAGGCAGAGAAGGAAAGACACTGAAAGAAAGACTCAGGGACAAGGAGACAGGAAGCAACCTCTGATCGATTATTATAGATTATTATTCAATAGAAGGCCATTAAAAAGGAATACCCTGAAAGCATGTGAACAAAAACAATTTGCTTAAAAGGCTTGGTTAGATGTTCGCCTCGGCTGTAAATTAGAAGCCTGTGATGGATGATGGTTCTTCTGCAGCTCCAATTTAATCAATATTTTATAGCACTTGGCATGTGATCGGGGCGAATTTAAATATATGTCGAGCACTCAGTTGGAGTTCGTGTAGCTAACGCGATGCTCATTGTTTCCATTAATTTGAAGCACAGGGACACGCACCCAGTCCCAGTCCCAGTCCCAGTCCCTGTCCCAGCCCCACCCACTGTGAACCGCCCATTCGATGTTATTTATCATGTGGCAATGTTGTAATGCATTTTGTAATCGATACAAAGCAATCACAACGAATTGAAGCCCAGCCCCGTGCGCCAGGCACGTGACCAATCAGCCCTGGGCACGGGCCCCACTGCCGGCTCCGGCTCCGATTCCGGATAAGTCGTAAGTGTACGACAGCCCCGCCTCACAGTTTGCGCAATATGCGTGCTGCTGTATGTTGTATGTTGGCTTCCCTGCTGCAAATTAATGGAGACGAGCAGCAGCAGCCAGCGCCACGTACCGCAGCGCGAACTTTGACCGACGCATAAATGCAATCACAAAATAATTCAAAGTTAATTTAGACCGAAGAAAAGAGCAAAGGTTGGGGAAAAGGTGGACTGAACTGTAAGTGGTTGAGATGGGAGCAGCAGAGAGCGAGAGAGAGAGAGAGAGAGAGAGAGAGAGAGAGAGAGAGAGAGAGAGAGAGAAAAGCAAGGCATTTATGGAGGATTATGTTGGTGATGAAATACAGATATATGATGTATATATATAGTACATCATATATACATATATAAATAAATATATATTGATATACTTCTATGATATGTATGTAGTGTATGATATATATATATATTGGTATGATATTACGACGTGATATTTTCAAATGAGTGGAAAGCTTTGCTTTCTCAATTTACTCTTATAGCAGAAATCAGTTAAGACTGTGAGCTTGTAGTGAGTTGTTGTAAAATGTTATCCGAATGAGTATGAACGCTGCTCATTACTGATTTATATGCTCAAAGAGAGACTGAGTCACAGCTAACTCTTGCCTAGCTTAGTTGTAGAAGCAGGCCACTCAGCAAGAGTCATTATGATTGAAAGCGTAAGAAGTAAAGGCGACTAGAAAGGCTCATTATGCTAAAGCAAATAGGAAAAAGACAGCAGCAACTAAGCATTAGTTACTGAGCGCAGCTGTGCGAGTATAAAGATGACTAAATCAACACAAGCCCGATGCATAATAAGCTCTTTAGTCATAAAATGCACTGAAGCTGACTAATTTGTGAGCGATGGCTATAGCTGCACTAGTCATTGCCAGCTCATAACTAAACGGGCAACAGCAACTGTGGGATATGGTATAGAGAACTTGAAATAGAATCGAATTGATTCAGTAGTAAATAAGCCCAAGTTTATATCTACAGCTGACTCATAAAAAAGAAAATACCTAAAAAAGTAAGCATTAAAGCAGTTTGCGCAGGCTGAAGCGCTCTGGTGCTGTCAATGTGACAAACCGTTTGAATGGCCCAATAAAATGCGTATTCAAATGCCAAAAAGTAGGCTACAATACACACACTCACACACACACATACACACATACACACATAAACACATATACACATTCGCGCTGTATCTAAACTGCTGCAGAGGCAGGCGCTGGGCATAAAACGTCAGCTGCGCGCGTGCTGCTGCTGAATGATAACAAGTGCCCCACTGACAGCCTGTGGCAGTGGCAGCCCGCATTGATTTCTGTTCTCGCTTTTTCGCTGAGCGCAGCATTTGCCACTAATCAGCGGCATAAATGCGGCATAAGTGGAGCAGCGACAAATAGATTTTCTACATTTTATTTCATTTTATTTTATTTATTTTTTTCTTTTGCACAATTTTTGTTGGCAACGTATTAATTTGTTAGCATTAAGATAGGGCGTGAGTGGAAGCTCAAATCGAATTGAAAGTTTAATGACTTTATGCGCTAGTTGCAACTTGCCACTTGCCACTTGCAGCGCGCAAACTTGACCAAAGTTTGTAACTAGTTGCCGGCATTTCCGCTGGCCCAGACAATTAAGCGCACAACTTTTTGCACAATTGTACTTTAAACTTTGGCTCAGGCCACGCCCATTGCTGCCACTGCCACTGCCACTGGTGCTGCTGCTGCTGCTTGTGTTGCTGCAACACGTTGAACAGATTCAATTAATTAACTGTCAATATTCTAGCAAGCACGAACGCCAGCCACGCCAGCTCCCGGCCCAGCTCTTTGGCATTTTTCGCCTACATTTGCGGCGGTGCTTCTCTTCTCTTCTCTTCTACTCGCTTCGCTCTCACAGCTCACAGTTCGCGTCTCGCATTGCTTTGCTTTGCTAGCTAAATAATTAATGAAAAGACAAATTGCTGTTGGCACAGCAGCCGTTGGCCCATCTCTGCGCCACACTCTGTTCAATTGCAGCTCAATCTGCACCGACCACCGACCCCGACCCTGGCCTGCTCCATTCACAATTTCATTTTCCATTGCATACTTTTATGCGCTGCTTTGATTTTTCTCTCCCGGATTTCGCATTTTGCTACTTCCTTCCCTCTCTCTCTCTCTCTCTCTCTCTCTCTCTCTCTCTCTCTCTCTTCCTTTTTTTGTATAGATTGCACTTCATTAATTGCACTACTAATTGGGTTAGCTCTGAAGCGAAAGGGAGGGAGAGGGAGAGATGGGGAAAGGGAGAGGTATATTGCAGAAGCAAAAGTTCTGCTTAGAAATTGTTGAACTGACAGCGTTGCTGTCAGTTGTAATACCCATTTGATAATAAAAATCGATAATTTGAATTGAAATTTGTCGATAACAGTTATCGTATTGCTATTAAATATAAATAATTCAATATAAATTACAGAAGGAACTCTTTCAGATTATTTTGGAAAGTTTCTCGGCTGGAGAATAGATTTAAATGAATATCTACATCAGATGTCAGTTTGATCGATATTGTGATTGAAAAATATCGATAACTTATAGAATTATAAGTAATGCAGCGTTAATCGATTAATGTTTTACGACTCGCATATCAGTATAAGAGAATGGACATTTAAGTCTTCTAAATGAGCATGCTGATAGTTATCGACATATTCATGTATATTTATCGATAAACATAAGTTTACCATACATCGTTATTTAAATATTTTAAGTTATTAGCGATATATTTACTGATATTTAATTATTGACATAAAAGTTTACTAATGATTGTTATCGTTACATATATTGATATTTATCGATAAATCTTCTAGATGGTTGTCTATATATGTACTTATTGATATTTCTTATCCTTGTCTCTATCTCATTTATTTATATTGATAAGTCTTAAGTTAGGCATTCTCACTTAAGTCTTCTATATTGTCATGAAATATATCGATAAGTGCTATAAATTTACTATTGATATGCCTCATAGCTCAGCGCACCGTACAAAACTATATTCTGCCTTTAAGACTTGCTCAGGCACAAGGCTCATGGGGCAAGCATTAAAGTCTCACGTGCTCATGCAAATCTCTCTTTGACTGATCCGAAGCAGATCAATTCGTCGCATTAGGCCAATCTTAAATGCAAATCTGAGTAAATGCTCGCACCTACGCGTGCTTGGAGCGACTGCTGGGCCGGCTCAGGCTCGGCGCTGATTTAGCATGCAAATGTGGCAGAGTCTTGCCGCCTCCTGGCCTGGCCTGGCCAGGGCTCAATGCATAAATCATGGCTGGCCTCTGCTAAGGCATAAAATAAAACAAAAAGAAGAAAGCAAATAAAGGAGAGCAAAATAATAATAAAAGGGTTGCAGCACACAAGTGGCAGCTTTCGCTTTCGGTTTGATAGGATTTCGGTAGCGATTGCTGCCTGCCACCGACCACAACTGCTGCTGCTGCTGCTGCTGCTCCTACTCCGGCTCCTCCTCCTCGATTGTTGTTGTTGTTGCAATCGATAGTCGGCGTTTTTATGCCGTCAATGTCGGCCTTAGCACGTTCGGCGTGCGGCGCAAAGTATGCTAAGCTTATTTATTATTTACACGAGTGAAACGTGTATGAAACCAAAAGAGCTGCTAAAAACCTGAGCTGCGGCAGCGGCAGCAACAGCTACAGCAATGGCAACGGCAACTCGTGTGTGTTTGTGGTTGATTTGATTGCTTTATGCACCCAGTGAGTGGCCGCATGAATTTCAAATGAGCCGCTTTGCCGTGCCACATGCCACATGACACACACAGTTTCAGCTTGCCTCTCGCAGGCAACAAAAAAGTGCCAAATAATACCAAAAGGCATATGAAAAAAGGTTTAAAAATGTTAAGATACAGCCACAGCGCAGTCATTAGAGCTATGTCCGCTTTCTCTTACTCTCTCTGCCTCTGCCTCTGCCTCTGCCTCTGCCTCTCTCTCTCTCTCTCTCTCTATCTGCCACATCTAACGTGTTGCACACGTTTCGCCTGCCAGTCAAGCAGCAGTGTGAATGGCAATGGAAATGGAAATAAACAAGAGAATGGCGCTAGCAATAAGAAGCAGACAGAGAAAGTGCGATACAGAGAGAAAGAGAGAGAGACTGCATGAGAGAGGGGCAGAGTGGCAACAGTCAGTCAGTCAGTCAGGCTGTGTGTGTGTGTGTGCCGTGTCAGTGTTCACACGTCTTTGGGCAGGCTTTGGACAATCGTGTCGACTACTACGTAACACACCCTCCTATTCAAGCAGACACATACACACACACACACACACATACACACACACACACATGGACTGGTACTGGTTCTGTTTGGTGCGCTGTTCCCACAGTAATTTGAAATTCATGCGCTTCGTATGTGGAATAAATTCAAGATTTTGATTTGCTGCTACGTGTGGCATCTTATTCCGCACACATTCCCTTCGCCCTCTCCCTCTCTCTCTCTCTCTCTCTCTCTGTGTGTGCAATTGAAGGTGTGAAATCGCACATAAAGGATAATAAAAGTGAAAAGCATGAGGCGCTACGTTCAAGCTGTTGCCCTTAAAGCTGCTGCCAAAAACTTTTGCCTCACGCATTATTTTTGTGTGGCAGCAATTACGCCTCTGCCACGGACATTGGCACATTACAATGTGTGTGTGGGTGTGTGTGGGTGTGTGTGACACTCAAGTACACTATTGTCAACTACAGACTGCTGCCTGAAGTGTTAATAATTAATAGCAGAGCTATTGAAGGGCTTCCATTGTTCATTGATGGTCTAAGCCATGAGAAAATTTATATTTAAATTTAAATTTAGGAAAATCTCTGTAAGCTGTAAGGCAACTTAGCTATATATATAATTTTTTAAACATATTATATATCTTTGGACATCTGAGAGCCTGAGACATCGAGCGAGCGTTCAAGCTGCCAAAAATTGGAGGCAGAGGCCAAGAAATACTCCTAAATCGATAATATATCGATAACATATCGATCATACATCGATCATTGATTAATATACAGATAGATACAGCAAATTTTCTGTATCTAGGATAGCTCTGGCTTTAGCTTTGCTCTAACGTTAGCTTTCGCTATCTTTCAAGCTCGCCCTTCCAGCTGCTCTGCTTCCCTGCTCGCCGCTGACTCTTCGCTTCTTTATGCGCTCTACAAAATGTAATTTATGGCATTTAACGCCCAACGGCGCATCAGCGATTTCAACAATTTGGTTCAATGTCGCGGACGATTGGGAAGCGCGTTTTTCGCTTGCCTCAACGGCTTCCGCGCCTTCAGCTGAATTCGATGTTGTGCGGTGCTCCAGCTAGTATGGCGCCATGACACGCGATTGCTTGCAATGGCCTCTCAAACAGCATCTAGCGAATCAGGCTATGAGATTCTCAAATGATGCCGAAAAGTAGGCAACTAACACACACACACACACACACACACACAGCGACACACACATGCAAGAAGCAAATAAACACGCGCAAATATTACGAGCTGCTTGACTGTTGATGTCTCTCGTCCTCCACTTGTTCGCTCTTTGTCTCTCTCTCTCTCTCCCTTTCTCTCTCTCTCTCTCTCTCTCTCTCTCTCTCTCTCTCTCTTTGTACCTTTCGCTTTATCTTGGCGTCTATTGCTCTTGCCACATCACCTCGTGCGGCAGCTGTGCGTTTATTTTTGGCATCGCGGAGCGAGCGTAAGTATGCAGCAGTCGGCAGGAGGAATACATGTCAATGACTTTACAGAAAGCGGAAACTCATAAAGATAAGTGTTGACATGGCTGCCAACTTGGGTAGGCACTGTGCAGCACCGACCCGTGGCCTGTGTTACACGCCAGCCAACCCACACGACCAACCGCCCATCCGCCCACTCACTCGCTCACTCAGTACCGCCCGCCCGTCGCGGCCCTCTAAGTGGCATCTGTCGTCTCGTATTTGTGTCACTCTACGCTCTTTGCTCCAATGCGTGTGAGTGAGTGTGTGTGGATGTGTGTGTGTGCAGTATCGCAGCGCGCACTTCTTCAATGTCCTTTACAACAAGCGAGAAACAGTTATTTGAGCATGGAAATTGGTTGAAAATTAAGCAACGCCTTTAAAGCTAAAAGCTTTCAGGCCAAAGAAGTGAGTTTGCATTAAAGCAGCAAAAAGATAGTTTCTACATAAGCCAAAGGACATCTTCTAGTTATCGATATTTATCGATAAACAGCACAAGAGGTATCATATGGGTAGTAAACAGCTCCAGTTGGTATATATGTATACATATAAATAGAAACAAATATCATTTAGTTCCATTTCCTTACATTATCAATGTATCGATACTTATCGATAACTTGGTTATACATAAATTATAGTAATATGCGACATGAGTTATTAGCTATATAAACGCCCTCGCCCACAATCAACACACACACTCACCAGTGCACTCCCAATGTGAACTGCTTTATTGCCAAAGTCATGCTAATAAAGTTTCTGGGCATAGGGCCACCCAAAATGTGGCTGGGAGGGGAGGGGAAGGAGGCCCTGGCACATGCTTTATATGCATAGCCGAGAAAGCACCAGGCGCCATTTGCCTGGCCACTCGGGGCCGGGTTGAGCTCTATTGTTGAGCGTCCGAGCCGGGGCTAATTAATGTTATCGCATTTCATGCATCACTGCTAATTGTTATCGATAAATAATGCAATGTCAGGCGGCAAAAATGTGTTTTTGCCTCGGCTCTGCTCGGCTCGGCTCTATATATGCTGGCGACTTGCTTATTGTAATGCCCCCTACCTATTGTTGTTGTGGCTTGTGCTTCTATTGCCCATACGATTTATCAGCGCAACGCGTTAACGGAATGTCAAGTGACAGGCATTAATAACGGCGCTTTCCTCTCGTTCCGGCTGAACTATGTTTGCGTGTAAATCGAAATCTATAAAGGCAATCAGTGGCTTAATAAGGGTCACATGCAAACGTAAACGCTCAACCGGAAGCGGAAACGGAAATTGAAACGTTTAACCGATATTTGTTATTGTTTTGTTTAGCTTTTTCCCACTGCACCTGTAGGTGGTGGTGGTGGTGGTGGTGGGGGTGGGCGTGGTTAGTTACCCTCTTGTTGAGTTCCTGGAAACACTTTGCACGGCCTTTGGCCCACTTCTGACAGCTGACACGTTGATCGATTGATTAGCAGCTTGATGCGGGTAACTTCTATCAATGATTCAAATTTGTCTTGTCCACGCAGCGAAAGTTTCCGCGAAGTGCGAATTGAAATTGAGCTGGCAATAGATCCCTTCAATGATGCATGAAATTTTATTAATTTCGTGGAATTGATGGAAAGTGTAAAGTTTGATTTGGGCTAAGGCAAACTAAGTCTCAAGCTGAGTGGTTTTTGGTATTGATGTGGGTAATCGATTTGAATAGATTGAAAATGTTACGGATGTTTATATTTGATAGGCTTTGCTGACGCATATAATCTTGTAATATATAATTTGAATATGTGAATCTATGACAGACTAGTATGGGTTTGAGTTTAAAGCGTAAGGAACTCTAGGAGTTAGTCCAACTTTCCATAAAGAGGAAGTTAACTGCGGCACAGAGAAATTGATTCAATTTAATTTTAATTCAATTCGGTATTTTTTTATTTACAAATTTTGTTTATTTAGAGAAGGCAGCAGTAAATATTTTATAAAAATAATAAAAAAAGGTAAAAATTAATTAAATATTGTTGAAATATGATAAATAGACCTAAGCATCCATAGAAGTCAAAGGCTCTGCATTTAAGTCATTTAAAACATTAGAATTTTTAAAAATTTTACTTTAAATTATAATTTAGTATCTTAACAACAGAAAAATATATTATCTTTAAGTCAATAAACATGTATTTTAATTTTATAGTATTTTAATTATATATATAAAAAAAATAATACAATTTTTACTCAGCTCCAATCTCAGTGAACTTACTTCCTCATCACTAATAAATTCCGCATAAACTTTCACATATTCACTATAAATGCGTTTGGCCTCGAGAAAGTCTAAGCCTATAAGATCCCAGCGCTTGTCTCAGAGAGCTCCACGTTTCATTCGTTAATATTATTATTAATTAGCCGGCCAAACAACTGCCGCTAAGCAATTAAAACCCATTTTAAAGTCATGTTTATGCGCGGCTTTTTGCCGAATAGCCAAAGGCCAGTTGGCTCGCATTAATTAAAAACTGAAAAATAATATGCACAACTTTTTTAAGCCAAGGGCTGACCAAAGTTTGCCAAAAAAAAAAGAAAAAATGAGAGACGGTGAGGAGGGAAAGGGGGCGGGCTAACAAACAACATCAACTGAAATGTTCAAAATAATTAGCAAGGCTGGTAAAAGGCAGTTGCCGCGCGCGATTCTCCTGGCGCTGCGGCGAGAAAAACAAAATAATAATAAAAAAATATCAAACCAAAAGGCATAACAAAGATTTATGCCTTGTCCGAAGGTAGAGCAGAAATTTAATGCGCCCCAAAAAGTAGGCAAAGTAAATTTAAAAACAAAAAAAAACAACTGCAAATGAGATGAAGCAAACGGCATGGCAACGGGAGCCTCGGCCACAGCGAAAGTATTTAAGCAGAAAGTATAAACAGCATATAAATATATAAAACAACAACAATAACAACAACAACAACAACGACAACAACAAACAACACTCGTTGACTTTTTTATTTTGGCTAAAACTTTTTAATGTTGTTGCAGTTGTTGTTGTTGTTGTTGTTGTTGTTGCTGTTGCGGCTGCATGATACGGAAATTTTTGCGGCTCGCAGAAACTTTTTGTGGCAAGCAAACAGACAAAGTGAGAGAGAGAGAGAGAGAGAGAGAGAGAGAGAGGGAGAGAGGGGAGGAGAGAAACATACACATGTGCGCAGCTGTTGTAGTGCGGGCTTGAAACTTCAGTATTTAGCCATAAGTGGTAATAATTACGAATCTGACTGCATCCACCAACTACTCGCAGCAGTGGCAACTGGCTTACACAAACCACACGCACACACAGAGAGAGAGAGAAAGAGAGAAAGAGAGATAGAGAGACAGAGAGAGCGAGGGGGGGGGGGTAGATATGCACATACATATACACCACACCCACCACTCAGGTGCTCGCAAGTTAATTAAGTTTAATTGGTTAAAAATTATACGAAATTATGCAAATATTATAAGAGAGCAACGGATGGAGTAGAGAAGAGGATAAGCAGAGGAGTAGCTGTTATATGAAGAAGAAAGAAAGCTAATGAAGAAGATACATTGAAAGGGAGAGAATAATGCTAGTAAAAGCGAGGCAGTGAGAGAGAGAGAGAGAGAGAGAAAGAGAGAGAGAGAGAGAGAGAGAGAGAGAGAGAGAGAGAGAGAGAGAGAGAGAAAGAGCGAAAGAGAGAAAAGAAAAGTCAAAAAGAAAAGAATAACAGAAAAGTGGAAAGAGGCAGCGAAAGGGGGTGAGAGAAACAAATAAGAAAGGAAAAACGATCAAGGAAAGGAAAGAGAGAGAGAGAGAGAGAAAAAAGATGAGGCAGAAAGAACAAAGGAGAGAAAGGAAGCAAATAAGAAAAAGATAATGGAAGAGAAGTGAAAGAGAGAAACAGAGGAGAGAGAGAGAGAGAGAGAGCACAAGTTTGGAAACAGAGAACGAGACAGAGATAGAGAGAGAGGGAGAGAGAGAGAGACAGGTCAAGCGCTGCTTGATCTGTATTATGTATATTTCTATCGATCTACATAGCTCTCGTATTAAATATAATAATAATAACTGTATGTATATCATTTCATTCTAGCTGAAAGAGCATTTGCTAGCCGTCACACCTGCAGCCACAACCCACATTCTGATACACCTGGCAAATTCGCGGAAATTCCTTCGGCCGCACTGCATGAAATTCTTTTGCATTGTGATTGTGGGGTGGCCCGCGGCTGCTCTTTGGCTGCAGCCTAATGGAAAATTCCATTAGGCCAATGGTGTAAGCCGAGTTTTCATTAAGCAGCCAACTAATTTGGCTGGCGTCTTGCATTTTAGAAAATGTCGCTCAGGGAGCAGCGCGAGGCCGCCCCGATTCGCGCCCTGTCAGCGTGTCGTTGCAATAGGTTTTACAGGCTGCACAAAAGCCAAAACACTCCCCAGTGCACTATTGTAGTCGAGTCGAGTCGAGTCGAGTCGAGTCGAAGGCGAGGCCTGAGCATGGGCATGGGCTGCGGCACACTTTAATTTGATGTAGACAGGCAATTGCCCTGTTCGGTCTCTCTCTCTCTCTCTCTCTCTCTCTCTCTCCTCTCTGTGGGGAGGGGTTTTATTGAAATATTATGCAACAAAGTTGATGAATTTTTAGCCTGACAAACTTTGGCGCTGCATGGGGACTGCGCATTAAGCAAAACTTGCCCCACACACACACACACACAGAGAGAGAGGAGACAAGAGCCAAGTGGCATGGCCCGGCCCCCTCAGCTGCCATTGTATCAGGTGTTTACCAAACCGACGAGCACAACCAAAAGCAAAAAATATTATAATAGCAATTGAGAATTGCTGATGAGCTTTGCTGCCTGCCTGCCAGCCTGGCCTGGCCTGGCTGTCTACCTGGCTGACAAGCAGGCCCGCCAAGACACAGTCCGTTGCTCGACGGCCCTCCCCTCCCCTCCCCCTCTGCCCGCTGCAGCCCCTCTAAGCCACCATAAATTGCCAAGTCGCTGGCACAACAATGGCTGGGACGGGACGCCCCGCTGGCAGCTAGCTGAGGCTGAGGCTGAGGCTGAGGCTGGGCCCATGTCGCTCTAGTCTTTGCACAGACTTGTTGTCGAGGGAGCATTTTAATTATTCAACATTGTTGACAAAGTTTCAGCTGTGACTGAGCCAGCTAGACAGAGACAGCAACAGACACACAGAGAGAGGGAGAGCGCGCTCTTTATATCGCAATATGATTTGCTGCCTGAGCAGTCAAAAGTTGAGGCACACAAAAATTGGTTCAGAGCCAGCGCCAAATCTGCGGCTGTTGACACTGCAAAAAGCCAGCGGGCTTCACTGAAATGTCAAAGCAACAACGTGAGAATACGCCGGATGTGGGCAGAGCCCAGCAGCCGAGCAGCCGAGCATCCAAACAGCTGGGGCTTATTTGATGATATTCTTACTTGGTTAGCTCCCGGCACATTCTCAGAATTGCCTCAAATATGTTGCGCTTCAAGCGAAATTCAATAATTTCCCTAAACTACTTTACACAGTTGCTAAATGTCCCTATTTGCATTGCCCGCAACGCTTGATGCGTAGTTTTTGGAATTTCGATTCACTAAATTGTTTGAAAACTGTTCTCTAAGCCACTTTAATATCAGTTATTGTTGATAGTTGAATAACTATTTTAAGCTGTGCTAGAAATAGGTGAGATTGTTGCCGTCGGGCGACACTGACTGCATAATACTTATTAACGACTTAAATCAATTGAGCCTATTTTGGTATATCTGAAAAGGGAAGGAGAGAAGGGAGAGAAGAGCCGAGCTTAAGCTAGGCCAGATTGGGCGATATAGTTACTCATGATTTGCCACTCACCACGAGCCTATTACTATCTACTCCTACTTTCATCTACTACTACTTCTGATATACTCTACTACTACTTCCATTTACTACTACCTCTGATACTGTCAGCTGCTATTTCTATCTACTTCTACTATCTGCTACTATTTTCTATGACTACTAAAACTATCTACTACAATTTTCCATGACTACTACCATTTACTATCTACTACTATTTTCTTTGACTTCCACAACTATCTACTACTATTTTCTATGACTACTAAAACTCTCTACTACTATTTTCTATGACTACTACAACTATCTACTACTATTTTCTATCGTTTACTATGACTACCGTCTAATACTACTATTTACTACCAATATCTCCTACTACTATCTGCAGCTTTTATTTATTTAGTACTAATAATATTACTATTATCTACTACTTTTAGTATTACTACTACTACTATCTTCTATTTACTACTACTCTGTACTTGTGCTATCTTCTGTCTACTTCTATTATCTACTACTTCTATCTACTACTATCTATTGCTATCTTCTACTACGTACGACTACTATCTACTACTACTTTCAGGCAGACAGCAATGCATACTCTGCACACATGCAATATACGCCTTCACCTCTCGAAAAACTATAAAAACTGTTATCAAATGCCGAAAAATGTGAATGCAAATCAGATTTGGATTTCGAACCCGTTTGAAGGAATATTTTTTGAAGTGCAACCGAATTTTGCAATATATTTTGCAGCCTTTCAGCCTCTGTTAATCCGTCAAAGCGAATCATATTTGTTGATTTTATTTCCGCTGTTAAATGCGAATGCGACTCCAAAGCTTAAATAACTTTGAACAGTTCAATGATTTAGGCAGCAGCTGTGCTGCCTGATTACAAAATGGAAAAATTTCATTAACACTCATTTTTTTTTGTTATTTTGTGGAGTCTCTCTCGTTCTCTCTCTCTCTCTCTCTCTCTCTCTCTCTCACACACACACACTTTTAACCGGTTCAATATTTCATTTATCGAACTGACGCACACAGGCAGGCAGCGCGCGGCAGGTCCTTTGCCAGACGCTCCTGTAATTTAATTCTCTTGCAGTGACCCAAAAGCCACAGCCGCAACTACAGCAGCGGCAGCAACTGCAGCTGCAACAATATTGAAAATGACGAGAACGTCCAGCTAAGTGAAGCGGATGGTCAGCAAAGTGGGCGGGACTGAACAAGGCTGGACTGGCGGGGGCCAAAGGACTGGATGCTGTTCGTTCATATGGCTGCATTTTTTTTTTTTTTTCGTACGGCGCGCTTCAATAATTCTGTTTGCTCGTACACAAACACCCACACAGAGGTGTCTGTCTGTGTGTGTGTGTGTGTGTGTGTGTGTGTGTGTGGGGCAAGCATATTTCGAGTGGCTTTTGTGGCATTGACATCGACTGTGCGCCAAAGACAAAAATGCCAGCCAAAACTGCAGCACAAGTCGACAACAGCAACAACAACAACAACAACAATGTTGCGTGTGTGTGTGTATGTGTGTGTTTGTGTTCTGCCTGAAAAATTACAATGCAATTGTTTGCCATTGGCGCAAGGCGACTGCAGACATTGACCAAAAGTCGACCAGTGCCGGAACCGGAACACACAGAGCGAAAGAGAGAGAGAGAGACTTGACACAGAGCTTTAGCGGCCCGAATGGGCTTATATACGCCGACATTTCGCGGTCATTATCGATTTAAGGCAATGCACTTTCATTGCCAACTAATTGAAACGAAGCGGAATCTCAGACAAAAGCGCCCAAATGAATTGCCATTAAAAGCACACACTCAAAGAGCATAACAAATTACAGGAGCGCCACACGCGTCGCACAAAGAGAATCCTCATGAAACGAGATTCGGAAACGCATTAAAAGATTTGCATGTTCAAGGCAACAGAAAAAAGGAGAGATTTTTAATACGATTTGCGATGTGCGCTGAAGGCGAGCTGGCATAAGAGCGATGCTGGCAGCTGGAAGCCTTAACAGATGACTGTTGCCTCAGCATATACTAGTTATATATTAGTTATAGCTAGTATATATACTAGTTCGTGTCTCACGCAACTCCAGCCTGCTCGAGAATGTGCGAAGTTACTTAAAAATACATGTATGCAAAAACAGGAGAGGCAACAGCAAATACTCACGCACTCGTGTACATATTTAAGCACCTGAGCCACAACACTTACGCTGCCCTCCCCTCCCCTCCCCCACCCCTCTCCGGCTAAGGGCCACCCCATCATCATTTTGGATGCCGCGGCCTCAAACAATGGGGGTTTTGTATGCGACAACGCGTTGGCCTTTTTGTTGCTGCTGCTGTCTGTGGCACACACACTCACACACACACACTCACACACATACTCATGCATGGCCATTGTTTCGTATTGAACCCCAAACTCTGGCGTGGAGCCTGCCGCAGCCTGTTGTCTTGGCTGCTGCCCGGCGTTTTCATTTGCGCTTCAAATCTAAGAATAATAGCTGCCTTGATTACATTCACGCCGCTTTATGACAAACGAAAACAACAAGTACAACAACAGCAGCAACAATGAAAATAACATTGCCAACAATTGCACAGTGGGCAAAGCGAGCAAAACAAAAACAAAGAGAAGAAAGCTTATGAATGTCAGATTTACCTGAGCAGTGGAAGCCTTCAAGTGGAGCTGAGGCTTGAAGTTCTTCAACTATAGTTTGAAAACTATTTAGGATATATATATATGTCTATAGGGGTATATGCTATATTAGCGTAGAATACTTTCTATACTGTTCAAGCTAAATAAAGTTCCTCTTTTTCTTTGCATATTTTCTATATTATTTGAGCTATAGTTCTAGAATATTTTATTGTTGAACTCTGTTGTATTGCTATTCAAATAAAATAAAGTTGGATGCCCTTACATTTCAGCTAGTATTTTTTTAAAAAACTTAAAAAGATTGCAGAATGTTGCCCATCAGCGCAGTTGGCTCAAACCTAATTCTCAATATCTCGAGCATTTAGCAACCAGAGCTATCAAATTCTTTAAGTAGACCGTACAATGTATCTTCTAAAAGAATAAGTTTATTTTTAGAATATTTATATTTCGCAGATAAATCAAAGATTGTAGTTTATTTTGATTCCCGACTAAAAGCTGGCAGATATGGGACGATTATAATTTAATATAAATTATGTAGAGATTAGAGAGCTGCAGGGCTTTTAAGTGAAATAATAATTATTAGAGAAATGGAATATGATTAGATATATAATTAATATAGATAATTATATATCTATTCATATTCTATTTCTCTAATAATTATTATTTCACTTAAAAGCCCTGCAGCTCATTACGTAAATACTTTTAATCGCTTTTGCCACACTGTGCGCCCCATTGTTGCCAAAATGAAAAGAAATGAAATTAAGTGGCATGTTACTCTCTCTCTCTCTCTCTCTCTCTCTCTCTCTCTTTTTTTTTCTCTCCCTCTCTCTCCGAGTGCGTGTGCATGTGTAGTTGGCCAAAACGTGGCCCTGCTTCATCCCCACACTGGCATCACATCACATCAAGTTAAGCCCCAGCGTTAAGGCCTGTTCGAGTGTTAATTGTGTGTGAACAACAATAACAACAGCTGACAGACAAGACAGACGAACAGACAGTTGGGCGGACAACTGAACAGCCACCCAGTTGAGCTCGAGTCAGTTGTGATTTGTGCTGCTCAAGATACGACCATCCCCAGCCCCCAATCCCTATCAGCCCCGCGCTCTGTCCAGTCGCTCCACACGGTAATTGTGGCTCGAGTGCAGTCAAAGCGAGCGGCACACACGTTCACAATTGGAATTCAATTATGCAACAAAGGGCAGCTGAAGTTGTAGCCGCAGCAGCAGCGACTTTCTGTTGCATGCAAGTTTTTTAATAATTTCTTGTGGCTGTGCCGGTGGCTGTGGCTGCTGCTCGCGCAGCTGCTCCCAATGCCAAATCAATTTGCGCCTTACATAAAAATCAACAAAAGACTAAGTTGATAAAGGCTCGGTCGAGGGGCGTGGCGCACTCTGCTCGAAAATCACAGCACATAACCCATTAAACCCCGCGCAGCGCAACTACTGCAAACGGGCGATATGGAAATGGGCAAAATGGGAATGGAAATGGGAATGGAAATGGAGCAGGCAACAAAAGGCGATTTTCATACAATTTTCGTTCGCTCGTCGTTGTCGTTGACGTTGCCGCATTTACATAATGAATTCATATGTTTAATAAAATCTACACGTGAACACGAACACGAACACACACAGACACACACCAACAAAAGGGCAACCTGAATGTGGCAACTGGCAACTGGTATCTGGATTCTGTAAATCTGCGAAGCTGAAGCGCAAACAGCAGCTGAATGCAGCCGCGCACAGAAGTATGCATAAGAAAGCCAACCAAAAAGCGAGAGCTAAGCGTGGCGGAGAGAAGGAGGAGAGAGAGAGAGAGAGAGAGAGTGCGGGTGGCAGAGCACGCAGGTAAGAGCGTGTGGGTCTGCGTCTGATGGCAGCTTGTTGTTTCTGCCTTGCCTCTAGCTTTCTGAGTATTCTGTCAACATTTCAATAGTTTGCCTGATGACAAAGACGATGATGATGAGTGCAGCGACACACACACACGCGCGCGATAAAAGTGCCCCATGTCATGTGTGTGCTGCTGAGGGTTTTGTTGTTGTTCCAAATTAAAATCATATTAAATTTGCATATTTGCTGCGCGCAGGCTGTGCGCTTGAGCTATCGATAAACAGAACGGTTTATCGATAATCATGACAAATTGGTTATTGAATTCATGTATATCGATAAATAGGTTATTTTTTACATAAAATCGATAAACAATAATTATAATAGGTTTATGTTTTATCGATTTCATATTTTATCGATATATTTAATTGAGAAATACACTAAATAGTTGGTATACTGTTTATTATTTTCCCGTTTATCGATAAATAAACATGATAACTTAATAATTGCTTATCTATGGCCTATTTTATCGACAATTAAAGTTGGTTTATTTTGGTTTCGATAAACCAGATAATTTGGCTATTGTTTATTGGTTTCCTAAAGTACATAAGTTATCGATAAGCACAAAGTAACTAGCATGGGTTATCGGTAAATAAATTTTATAATTTAGTTATTATTAAATGATTTAATAGTCATCGATAAATAAACTTGAAAACTTATTGATTTCATAAATTTCACAAGTTTTCATAGGCCAAACAATGTCAGAGTAATCAGTTTGTGCCCAATTATCGATATATTGTTTATTGCAACTGGAAAATGGTCGCCAAATCGAAGCAGCAAAAGTTTGCAGCAAAGTTTAAATGACCAAAGCTCTAAAACTAGACACTAAGTGTGCCAGCAGGGGGAATTGACGAAGAAGAAGAAGAGCAAGAAGAAGATGAAGAAGAAGACGATATGAGGAATGATAGGAACAGTGCAATTGCACACATAAAAAGGTAAGGATATGTGCCATGTGAGAAAACTCATTTCGCCAGCTTGGTCGAGCGAGCGAGCGAGTTGTTGGCACATTTTCCTGACCTTATCGAGCCGCTGAGCTAGTTGAAGCAACTTGGTCAAGTTGTTGCCAGGCAGCCGAAACACACACACACACACGCACACATACACAATGGCGTCCAATTGCCAATTGTGATAAATTGTACTTTTAAGCAATTTAAACCCAACAAAAAAACAGCAGCAGCAAAAAGTTAACGCAGGGCAAAGCGATACGAAGCAGCCCCTCATCAAAGTCCTTGTGAAAACAAAAAAAAAGGAGCAAAAAAGGTTGACTCGCTGGCTGGACTTTGGATTTGAATACCCTGTAGGTAAGGTAGACAGGGCATGCTTTAATGGGGCTTAGCTTGATGTTAGCTATATACATATATATGCATAGAGCTATATACCCAGTAATTCTATAGTTGTCCAAGACTTTATGCCATAATTAATGACAGGGCATCTATAACCATGCATACCCTGTACTCAAAGCAGGGCTGTTAGAAGGTGCTGATCTACCCTTTTGCCTTAGTTGAGCTCAGCCGAAAGCTAGCTTTTGTATACTCTACAGCTTATACATAATAGTTCAATACATCTCTAAGACTTAAAGCTTACATGCCTTATATAATATCTATATACCCTGTACTTATACCCTGTACTCTATACCCTGTACTTATAGCAGAACAGCCAAGCAGTTTGTGAATGCCAGCATACCCTTGATCCTCAGTTCTACATTCTAATACTATACTGCCCTAAGTCTTCACCCTCCTATCTCTTAGAGAGCATCTCTAAGTCGTGCATGCCTCACCTCAGTTTTAAGTATGTAAAACTACTTTACTAATAATGCCTCAATTGTGCGCCGTTTTGAGGCCTGAACTCGTCTCCCGCTTTATGGCAGCGGATACGCCTGTCCGTAGGCAGCTGATTTCGGGTCTACGAACCAGACTGCCTCAGTGTGTGTGTGTGTGTGTAATACACATGTGTGTGTGTGTAGGGCATTACCCTAGTTAAGCGTACGCCACACTCGTTGCAGAATTTTCGTTTTCGTTTCTTTTTCTATTTTTCTATTTTGATGCTTGTTGTTTTTGGTATCTGGAGTATTAATCCTAATTGAAGGGAAATCCCTTGATGGACACGCACATGGCCAAAGGCGGAAAACGGTGGGCGGGGCAAGGCGGTTAAGCGGTAACCCTTTTCTATTCTTTTCTACTCTAGCTGCTGCTGCTGCTGCTGTCCTACTCAGGGACAGCTCTGCTGGCCGAGTTCGTTAGTTTTGCCATTTTATGACGCTTTGCGAGAGAGTGTGTGTGTGTGTGTGTGTGTGTGTATGAGTGTGTCCTTTGGCTGTTTTTTTCCTTCTATTTTTACTGCTTTCTCAGTGCTTGTTCCTTTTTTTGTTTTTTTTTTTTTTTTTTGTTTTTAGCTTATTCTGAAAAGTAGCGCTTAAGGAAATCTGCTCCAAAGGGTTGCCCACATGTGTGCGTCTGTATGTAGCCAGGATTGCCAACATGTGGCGCAAGATAAATGCGTGACGTCTCAAAATTAGCTGCGTCTATCAGTGCCACTCCACAAACACACACGCACAGAGAGAGAGAGAGAGAGAGAGAGAGTCTCCAGAGTTAGCCTACAGCTTTGTTCATAGATTTGCACGATATGCGAAATGAGCTTGATTCCCAATTCTTATCAGACTTTAAAGCTTAGCTAGAACAGACAGAGAACAAGCTGAGTAGAGATAGAGAGCAAGAGAGAGAGAGAGAGTGGAGGGAGGCAGCCTAAACAAGCCTAATAATTACAAGGCATTTCCGTTGGCTGACAATAGCTCATTGCTATACACACTCTAAAATGGCGGCCACAGTAAAAGCAAAAATAAAAGCTGAACCGAGCACAAGCACAAAGAGGGGGCAACAAGGGTATGCCTGACTAAGCAAATACCCTATAGTTTGAAGTTAGTATAGGAGAGCTTATGTCAAATCGTTTTTATCCATGTGAACTTATATTTATTTATTTATTTATTTTATTTTTTTTGTATTCAATTTATTTGCTGCTTTGTTGTCAGAGCCATGTGAACTGCCTAGCTTATCGACTAGTTTTTACAGGGTATTAATAAGCATATGTATACATTGCTCCACAAACCATAAGATAAGATATGAGCTTATATATTTAATACAAATTCTTCAGCTTATCATATATCATATATATATATTTATATATCTATATACACCACTCAAGTCTCCCATACCCCACACACATTTTCATGCTAACAGGGTATCGGCAAAAAAGCGCAAATAGACATTTAATGATTCCCCATTGTCATTACATAAAGGTGGCTTATAAAAACATTATTTCACAATGCAGGTGTTGCGGATGGGTGTGTAGGCATGTGTGTGGGTGTATATATGTATATATAAATACATATATATGTCTGTGTGTGTCTGTGGTTCTGCTTGTGTATTTGTTTGCTTAAGATGCGTATTGTGTAGCAGTTTTTTCGGGGCCATGCGGGCCGGCTGCTCATTTGTTGTGTGGCACAGCTCCCAGAACGAAGGCATTTCATGGCGACTAACGAGCGACCAGGGCATAGCTAACCCGAATCCAAACAACCACCCACGCCCATCCCCCAACAGCGTCTGGCAGTTGTATTAACAGAACTCAAGCCCACCCGCAGCCGTCGGGCCCTCACGTAATTATGCTAAGGTGTGCATAATTTTTACAACTTTTCGCCTTGCCCAGACTCATATATATGAAATAATTGCGAGCTGCTGCTGCTGCTGCTGCTGGTCTGTAGCTCGTAAAAGCAGACGTCATTGATACGGCCAATAAAGCCATGCGAAATGGCGACACTTTTGAGTTGATATGAATAGAGCTGAGGAGCTTGCAGGATAGAGTAGCTTGAAGTTGTTATTAGTTGGAGTGGAGACAAGGAGAGGCATTGAGGTCGAGGTAAAGAAATAGATTCAAGCTGTTGCTTTATGCGACCAGCGATCGTTTCAGCCTAACATAGTTGGCAGAATTGGAACTGGAACTACAACAAGCACGTCTAGTTCCACTTTTCTGCTGATAATTGCTGTTTGCTATGGACAGAGCTCTTCATTAATGTTAAAAATTTTCTATATTATGCGAGCATTTGCAATAAAATGTAGTTTCAAATAAACACTCTTTTATTATTCTTAAAATAAAATAAAATTTTACTCAGTCTCATTACTGGAAGTATTTTTTTAAATTTTTAGAAAATAAGCCTATAAAAATTGACTGCTAAAAGTTGGTCTCATAGGATAACTATATACATATATATACCAAGATATATATATTTAATATATATGTAATGCACATGCATAACATTATTATGCCAGTAAATTGAACCACATTTAATAGCCAGACTGTGCCTTGGGCTTAGCTAAACAACATGATCAATTATTAGCTCCATTCTCATAACGATCAGCTTTTGTCGTGCACTTGCCTCAAGCTTATAGCTGCGGGCAGTTGCTGCTTGCTATGAACTGACAAGTTCACTCCTATGCCGAAGAGCTAAACTACATCTCTTAGGTTTTAGCTAACAAAAAAAATGATATAAAATCAAATTTTATAGAAAATAACTCTTTTGTTATGACATTAGACATTCCCACTCATTTCAGCTACACACTCCATGCCAGCTTATTACCAGCCTCAGCCCACGCTGCTCTTCGCCTCTCTAAGCATAAGCATTTCCAGTTATGCTCCCATCTAAACTCACTCACACATTGCTCGATCTAGAAAGTTCTTCATTTCCAGCACTTACAGCAAGCGCTGCCGGCTGCTGGTCAGTTGATTTCAATGCAAAGTTGACTCGAGCTCAATCGAAAGCTGAGCGCACAGTGCGCATGCTAAGCACCTCTCGAAGGGAGCCCAATAGATATGGCGCTGAGTGCTGTGCTGGGGCCTCTTTGGATCGGTTTCTTTGCGTTGCGGACAGCACTTGAGAGAAACGCAGCCACAAAGTTTGTTGATGATGCCAAAAATGCTTCAAACTTGCGCCGCAACTTGATAACAACTTTCGGCAGTTGCCGTCGTCGTCGTTGCTGTTGTTGTGGTTCTTCAGCCCCAATTCGATTTAAGTTTCTCTCTGCCTGCGTCCTCTATTGCCGTTTTGCCTTTGACCCCGTCATTCGTTTATGGGCGCAAAGTTTTCGCGCCCAAGTCTATCTAATTTCCAGGCTGTGTTTATGACAAACGTCAAAGTGAATCGAGGCAAACTTTGATTGTCAGCGAGTGGCCCAGTTTATGGACAGGCGAGGCGAGCCACTGCTGTTGGGTGGTGGTTAGGCAGGCCAAACAATGAAACGTCTGCATATTTTGGCACATTATTCAAATTGCCATTATGCACGCGCCTGGCCAGAAAGTATGCCACAACAAAATTGCAATCGCAATGGCGAATGGCGGATGGCGGATGGCGGATGGCGGATGGCGGATGGCGAATGGCAAATGGTAATAGCAACAGCCGCACCGCAGGTCCGCATAGTGTCACTCCTCACAGCCCCTATTATGGGCACCGCAAATGCAATGCAGAAGCAGCTAGAAATTGCTACCAATACCTACATCAGCCATCGACCCATTAAGGGTCGCGGGCACACAATGCTAACCTGTGGCAATGCGACACTGCACAATAGAAACAAATAGCAAAGGGAATGGAAAGAGAGAGAGAGAGAGCGGCACGACTGGCAAATACCCTGGGAAAGGGAAATAGGCATGTTTTCATAGGATAAACTTGTAGAGCACAAGATATTATAATAGAGGAAACTTCTTTGAACTATTGAGAGGGAGAGAGAGAGAGAGAGAGAGAGATTTCCTTCAGACTGGCTTCCTCTAACTTTTAGACTACACTCTCATTGCCTTCAACTTTCTACAGCTGCAAGCCCGAATAAGTACTCCAACAGTCCATCATAGCCGCTCAGCTTGCAACCTGTGCTTGGTGCATAGTTGGGCTCGCACGCCACAAAGTATGCAACGGTTTCGTTGAGTTTCGCATCGTTTCGCGCTGCCGCACGTGGAGTTCATTATCGCTAATAAAATGCAAGCGGCCAAAAAGCCGTAACAGCCAGCAAACACACACGCAGAGCGTGACGTATACGTATACGTATACGTATACGTATACGTAATGCAAATACGCAAACTGTTACGTTGCAGCCGAACATTTATGCATTAGGCATTCTTTCGGAGCGCATAACAAATTTAAATTGTTTGCATACCACAGCAAATGTATATATATATATATATATATATATATATATATATATATATATATATATATATATATATATATACATATATATAGTGTGGGTAAATCTTGTCGCCTATTATTTATGGGCCGGCTGTGCGCTTAAAAATGTTCAACACGTAAAAAGCGCTGCAAATTTCTGCTGCTGCCGGACTAGGCTCGAAATTTATGACTGCAGACAGACAGCCAGACAGGTCGTGGCAGGGAAAGCAACTAAATGCAGTGCGGAGTGAAATGCGAGAAAGTAACTACAAGAGAGAGAGATACAGGGAGAGAGAGAGGTGAGAGAGCTGGGGCAGACATTGAGACAGGAACGGCTCTTAAAGGGCAGTCATCTAAGTTGCCAGTGCAACGCAGCTTAGTCGTTATGGCATTGCCCTCAAATGCGGCTAAGGTATTAGCCGAGTATTATAAGCATAAAACAAGGTGAAGAGGAGGAGGAAGAAGAGAAGAGAAGAAGGAGCAGACATAGATAATCATAGAACTAAGGTTTCAGGCAGTTAAGTTGACGTTAACCTGTTAAAGATTTGAGAATAATTTTTGATATATTTATAAAGATTTCAGACTTACATTCCTATACATATATCAGATCATATTTCAGATTTATATTCCTGTACATATATAAATCTGAAATCTTTATAATATATAGAAATATGAATCTGAAATCAAAAATATTCTCAAATCTTGAACATGAACTTAACATCAACTTAACTGCCAGTTAACTCTCAGTTATCCTCAGTTATCTTTTTTAGACATTTTAGACATATTCCTATACATATATCAGATCATATTTCAGATTTATATTCCTGTACATATATAAATCTGAAATCTTTATAATATATAGAAATATGAATCTGAAATCAAAAATATTCTCAAATCTTTAACATGAACCTAACATCAACTTAACTGCCAGTTAACTCTCAGTTATCCTCAGTTATCTTTGCTTAAAAGCATCATAATTTTCGTGATTTCAACAGTCAAAATCCAAGAAATTGAAAACTCTTAAGCAAAAGTTTCCGGCACGGCTCTTACCTTGCGCAGCATGTCGTCCAGAGAGTCGACATCGAGTCCGGCGTAGTTGTTGTTAAACTGGCTGGAGCAGTTCGAGCTGGTGCTGGTGTAGCGCTTGCGCCGACCCAACGCGGGCGAGTTGACCAGCGAGCTGGGCCCACTGGAGCCCACATAGCCCAGCTGGGCGGCGGCCATTAGCGGATAGAGCGTGTGATGGGGCGGCAGATGCGGCACATGGCCGACGGTCATGTGATGATGCGTGGGGCCGCCAGACGTTGAGCAGCAGACGGCCAGACAGCCGCCCGGCGGGGGTGAGGCACCACCCTGCTGATGCTGCTGTTGCTGTTGCTGTTGCTGATGTCGCACCGTAGCGAGTGGTGAGGGCGGCGCCGTGTGGTGCAGTTGCAGCGAATGATGATGATGATGATGCGCATGCGAGTGCGTGCCGTGATGCAGATGATGATGCAGATACGCCTTGGCTGGCGAACTATTGCCCGAGGAACTGTTCGAGGTGCCGGCCGTAACGGGCTCCGTTAGAATTGCATTTGCACTCGAAATGGCGCCAGTTGGCGGCCCCGTGGCACCAGCAGCCGAGGCGGCCAGCAGCTCAGTGTGCTGTGTGCCGCTTGTTGCGTCGCTGGACGCCAGCTCGCCGTTCGAGTGATGCATGTGTCGCGTATGGCCATGATGAAGTTGCAGCTGCTGCTGCTGCTGCTGCGGATGCTGCGAATGCTGGTGGTGCTTCTCCGCGGCCGACGCGTCCACCAGCATCAGCGTCGTGCCGGCAGCATCCATGTGTGGCTCCACGTTTATGCTAGTTGGCGAATATGTGCGTGAAGAGGTGTTGTGCGCCTCTCTCTCTCTCTCTCACTCACTCACTACCTATGTGTGCTCTTTCTTTCTCGCTCTTTTGCTGGTCACTTGGAGCTTAGGGCTGCTGCATTTTGTTTAATTTTTTTGTCGCATTTATTTTTGTTGTTGCTTTAGAGCCTACAAATAGAGCTGCACTTAGACTACATATATATATATATATATATATATATATATATATATATATATATACATATATATATAGTATTCGTGGCAAGGAATTTGTTGCATACCTCAATCGCCGCTAAAGGCTCCCACCCCTCCGCCTGTCTGGCGCAGCAAATTTATGTCGGCGCTGCGTTTTGTTTGCTTTTTAATTGCATGCCGCATGCCGCATGCTGCATGCTGGAGTTGCAGCATACTTTAGGCATCGCCCACATGATTAATGATTGCCCAGGGAGCTCGAGCCCACTGGCCAGTGCATGGGCACGGCCAGTGGTCGGCTGTTAACCACAAATGCGCTGCAGTAACTGAAACTGAAAACCGATTGTTGTCATTTGCCATTTGATGGGCGCAAATCGAAGCGACAGCCGCCATAAAGTAGACAACAAATATAATAAATATGTTAAATATAAATAAATGCGCCGCGCTCGCAATTGAAATTGCCAACCAATATTTCGAGCTGAGTGCATAATAAATAAATAAGCTCGCTGCACCACCGATCCCAATTCACAAGGAATTCCAATCAAATGCGCGCCAGATATGCGCACAAATTAATGAAATATTCAAAGCGAAAAAAAATAACAAATAGTTGAGAGGGATTGTCGTTGACAGGACGCGTAGATACCCTATGAAAAGAGCTATAAATATATGGCTATTTACTGTCAGTGAAATTTGGTTGATTTATGGACAGCTTCAGAGCTGCAGAGCTACGATTTTCCACTGAAAATATATTTATTTATATATATTACATTTTTATATATATATTATATTTTTATATATATATTTTTTTTTTAATTTTATATTAAGTGATCTTTTACTATTTGCGTGCTATTTTTTTATTTATTTTATATATGAATAGCAAATTGAAATTTAAGCTTTATTTCGCTGTCTTCTCGTGTCTCTTGTCTTTAACGAATGTCTGAGTCTTCCGTTTCTATATATTTCTATATGACTTCAACTTCGTGTTTACAGATGGAAAGGCATAAGTGACTTTCCTCCTGAATAACTTCTTTATATAAACGTATCTTGCAATATAGGCATTGTATAGATATATATAAAGATAGAGATAGTAAAGCGTATAGCGTATAGCGTATAGAGTATAGATACTCATAGAAGAGAGATGACTTCTATATCTTAAATTATCTTATTATATATATACTCTCTTCTATGTCTCTTCTGTATATCCTTCTCCATATCCTTCCATATACAATTCTATACTATAATTTCTATATATAAACCTATCTCCCTATCCAACTCACTATCAGCAATACTGTATACCGCAAGCCTCGTCAGCTGCTCTACAAATAGTACTACATATATAATTCACAAAGTGACAAAAGTTTTTCACAAATATTAATATACATATATATATTTATATACATATACATTTATTCATTTATACATATACATATATATAAATATCTCTGTGATATTTGCAAATCAAATTGGATATGACGTCAATCGGCGCCGCGTGTCAAGTGCAAAATGAATTCACACTTTTCAATTTGCATATTTTAACTGTCAGTTTACGCTCTCGTTCGAGCATTAAATATGCTGTCAAATGGCCAGCGCGTGTGATTCGCCATAATTAACTTTGATCTAATTACACCGCACGACAAAACAAATATCAGCAGCAGCAGCAGCAACAAAAAAAATTAATCATATATTCATATCAAATGTGAAGCACAAATTTTACAATTAACCACAAAAATTAATTTGAAATGTTGCAAACGACTGCAGAATGCTCTGTCAGAAAGATAGTGGAAATATAATAATGAGGAGTGGTGCTAAGCACTGTAAATGAGTTGCTCTTAATGCATAAATCTGCTTTGCCAAGTCCACAATAGCCAAAAGCATACTCGGCATTTATAGCAGCAATATAAATAGATCAATATGATTGTATATCTCTAAGCTAAAACTAAACTAAACTAAACTTTGAAGATTGTTTACAAATTCCATGCAGGTTGCTTCATTCTTCATTTTCTACCTATATTACATGAGCATAGTCCAAGCTATGTACCTTTAAAATATTATTTAAATAATTTCTGTTTAGATTAAGTTGCCTAGAATAGTTGACTTAACATTTAATATTCAAAAGAAAAATAAAATAAAATTAAAAAAACGTTGCCTACTTTCCAGCGCTAATGCTGAAGTCATGATATATGTGCGCAAATTATTGTCATTGTAGCTGCTATTGCTTTGGCTATCATATCTGCTGCTGTTGCTACTGCTGCTGTTACCACGCTTGACTTGCTTGACCCAGCTTGAAGGATGCTGCTGCTGCAGTTAGGCGCCGCGCTTGCAATTTTACAACAAACAGCAATCAATTCCAGAGCATAAATAACTCAATTTACAGCATTAGCTGCTGCTGCTGCTGCTGCTACTGATGCCTGGCATCAATAAATTAACAAAGGTTTGACGCGGCTATCAGACTTCAGAACGAAACGGGCTGCAGCTGAGCGTCAGGAGTTACGAGTTAAGTCGCTGCGGCGCCAGAAGCCAATTAGTGGAATGAATATTCGCAGAGCGTTTATGTATTGCTCTGATTTAAAAAAGGAAAAGGAAAACCAAAAGAAAGAGCGAGAGAGGGAGAGAAAGAGGGAGAGATGAAATGCTTGCAGCAGCTAGTATATCAAGATCTAATTTCAAGTTGCAGCAGAGCAAGAGTCGAGTAATTCGACACACGAACAGCGGCAGCGGCAGCAGACAGTGCAGGACACCAAAGTGCCAGGCGACATGTTTGGCAGGCGGCAGGACATGTCGCTCCGCTCTCTGTGTGTGTGTGTGTGTGTGCGTGTGAGAGTTGAAGTTTTGTATCGTTCATTTAACAATGTGTGCCACAATGCAGGATGATGATACACAGACGGAGACGAGGCGTGCTGCGAGTGGGTGGCACATGGAAAAAGGTATGTGTTTAGCATGCGACTCTGTGTGTGTGTGTGTGTGTGTGTGTGTGTGTGTGGGGCAGACATTGGCTGTTCTTGTAAGGACAAGCCGTTTTGGAATCTATATGGCCAGGCCATAATTCACTAGAGATAATATACATATGTCTGCCCGGCTGCCCTGCTGGCTGCCCGGCTACCCGGCTGGCTAGCTGGCAGGCGCCTTCTAACCCGCATGCAGAGGCCAAGCACAGGGCAGCGTCATGCAATTGCCTGGCATGCACACGCACAACAACAACTACAACAACAACAGCACACACACACGTTGACTGACTTGCAACTTAGAGGGGCACAGCTGAAGCTGCTGCAAAAACACCATTTTTTCATATATTTATTTAAAAATAAACAACCAGAAAAAACCTGTTTAAGCTAATTTTTTGTTGTTGTGCTATTTTTGCATTTGAAATGCCCATCAAATATTTATGGCCACCACACACGCACACAGCGAGCGAGCGAGAGAGAGAGAGAGAGTGAGACACAAATACACGCATTTTCTTTTGACAGCAAAATTCATCAAATATGCTCGTGTATTTGCTTGTCTGCGCCAAAAATTATGCTACAAAAAACAAACAAGCAAACAAATGGAGGAGAGGAAGAAGAAACAAATACCAAAAAAAAAAAAGTTGATTTTGCGTAGCAGCTAAATAAATACCCTGGCATGAGGCATAGAAATGATATTTGGCCTATTAAATCAATATGAGTATAAAGTTGGTAATAGATCAGAGCATTTATGATATGATAAAAAATGTACTAAAAGTGCTCAGGGCTACATAATTGCTATAAATATAATTGAAATACTGAACAGAATTGAAGACAGAATCCCAGTAGAGACTAGAACAACCTGCCTGGATGTCTATATACTGCAGGCCAACGTTCAGCTATCACCTGAGCTAGACTAGAAGCAAACACAAGTATCCTCAAGATCAACAGAGCCATAGGTCTTTGATACATATCTATCAAATATGCAGCTGATGCTTAACTGTGTTAGCTACGCTATATTGCTCTGTAACTCATCAACTATGTTTTCTGTGTATTCGTTATCTTGCAAAGGCTTAAAAATATATATATTTAAATCATTTCTTTTTAGCTTAAGCTGCCCAAAAGTTAGCAGCACTCAAAGCTGCCTAAATTTCATTAAATAAAAAAATGAAAATAGTTTAAAGCAAATACATACAATAATACAATACAAATAAAAATTTAAAACAAATACAAAATACAGCTTAAAATAAAAAATTAAATTTAAGAAATCAAAATAACTTTTAATATGATAAATATAAAATATGATACATTTTCTATACATAAAATATATATGATTAACAAAATAATGTAGTAAATACAGCCAGAAAGGTAGAGACACAAAGCGGGCTTAGTCGCAGCCCATAAAATATTATAATTCATTTAAGTTTTCAGTAAAACTATTCATACTTATTTTAAAAGCCAGAAGCAAACTCTATACCTCTAAAACTTTTAACTAAGAAATTTCTGAAACACTCTGCTAAGCAAAGTTACAATAGTGAAAAGTACATCAAACATTTCCCGCTGTTCTATATCTTTGAACACTCCACAGATCCGACAACATAAACCAAGTTAAGCCAATACTTTGAACAGAAACCATTTTTACTCTCTCCTTATATATACATATTTATTTATATATTTATTTATCTTAAATACAAGGAAAAAATGTTATCACAACAGCATTAAAATGCCCGCCACATGACTGCATAAAAATTGGTAAAAAAAAAAACAAAAAGGAAGAAAATAAATAAGAAATGAAAAACAAACAAAAATCAGTCAGAAAACAAATATATAACCTGCTGCTGGCTGGCTGGCAATACTTTCATGTGCAACTTCCCACACATATATATATTTATATATATATATATAATGTATGTCATTATTATTATATATTATCTAGCAGGCCGCTATAAAAATGGCGCCAGAGCGTCTGCCGTTGTGTTGGCCTTGGCAACAGCACGGCCTAAGCCTACGACTCTGAACTCTGAACTCTTGAGGTATGCAACAATTGCTTAAGCACACGCAGCTAACGGAATTTTACAAATAATATATATCAATATATATATATATATATTTTAATTTAATCTTTGTATTAGTTCAGCTTTTTACCAGAGGACATACACATGCACACACGTACACACACTCGAAAAAAAAAATGATGGCAATTGTTGTCGCTTTTCACTTGTTCGCGCAAAATGTTTTCTCCTTTTTTTTTAAATTTATTTTTATTATTTTGTTTTTTTTTTTTTGTCCTTTTATAAATTTAATTTAATTTTTGTTTTTTTTTTTTTTTATGTCGAAGTTCGACAAGTTGCGAGTCGAGTCGAAAGTTCGTCGAGCGCCGTCGAAAAGTGGCGAGCGAGGCCGTGTGAGAAGCACACGCGTTACGCGCTACACAGCCAAACACAAACTGATTGCCGTTTGCCGTGCCATGGTTGTGATTTACCGACAACCGACAACCGACAACCGACACAACCGACAACCAACACAACCGACAAGCGTCCCAGTCAGTGCCGGAGTCAGTAGCACAACAAGGAAACGACGGCACGAGCTAAGCGACACACACAGGCACACGCACACATGCGCACACACAGCGCACAGCTGTCTTGCCTGGCTGTCTGTGTGTGTGTATGTGTGTGTGTAGAGAGAGCAAAATTTCCCACTTTTGACTGGGATAAGCAGAATACTGGCTTCGAGCGTTATATACGAAAAGGTTTTCGGGAATTGAGAACGCACGCCAAAAGGAACAGCTGCTGCGACTCCTTTGAAGATTAAAATCGATATGGATTATTGTATTATTCATCTGGTCGCCTTAAAGCTGCATAAATAAATAAATATGCATTAAAGTGAGCTTTTGTCGAGGCGGCAATTGCTTGAGTTTTGTATAGAGATTTATCTGCTCTTTGAGATGTATTGTTCTGGTTTATAAATTTCATTTCTTTAAATAAATCTTTTAAAATATTAGAAAATTATAAAAAAAAAAAAACTAAGCTTTAAGCTCATTAAAAAATCTTGCCAAAGCTTAAAGCTCAAATAAGAAATTAAAGAACTTATTAATATATCTAGAATATATTTAAATATTTTATATATTTGTATTGAAGTGAAACTGGAAACAACTAAAAGCTTAAAGCTTTCGCTTTCAAATAACTAAACTTCAAAGCACATCTTTATAAACAGCTTTTGCTTATCTTATTATCTACAACTTGCCCGATCCCAGCTTAAGCCATATTTAAGTTGAATTTGATTCGTAAAAGCGAATTCCAGGCGATATCGTAGTCGAGAACTATTAGAGAGATGCGGCTGAAGCAGCTCGATTTCCCGCTTTTCCATAGTGGGATTTTGGTGCAAGGACTTTTTGTTGCTGCCTTTCGCTATGGTGAGCTGAGCAGCGTCGGCTGCGTGTTTAGTTTCTCTGCGCTGGTGTGAGAAGTGCTGCCTGTGTGTGTGTGTGCGTGTGTGTGTGTGTTTGTAGCATACTTTCGTGCGCTGATTGTGTGCGTATTAAAGCCGCAGTTAGTTAGCCTTAAAGACGCAGCGCAACGCAACGGCCGCATTTGTTTGGCCGCCTGCGAATTTTAATGACTTCGACTGCCAGTTGCGACCTGTGGCAAAGCATGTTTGCATTTGAATTTTAAATGATGACAATGTTGATGTTGAGCAGAGGAGTGGAGTGGAGTGGAGTGGAGAGGAGGGCAGTGGAGGGGAGGTGAGTGAGCACAACTGAAAAGCTGTTGGCTCGAAAACGATGACAACATGTCCGCCGCGTACGCAGCTGAGCGCGGCTAAAAACCCTATTGATTTTTGGCCTCGACCTTTAGGAGTAAATTTTGATGTTTTGGGGACAGCCGCAGTCAATTAGCGTGCGATGTGCAAACGGTGGACTTAAGTCCTGACAGCAACGCATCAGCGTGCGGCGACCATTTTAATTGTGAATGCCACAGATTGCCATGGCCCAAATCCGCACCTGCTTCTGCTCCTGCTCCACACACAATTGGCAGCGGGCACAGCAGCTGTCAACAGACTGGCATTAGATGTTGCCCATGTGTTTGCATGTCACAGCGGCGCCCGGCAGGTGGCCTTTGCTCAAATTGAATGCCAAATCGTATTCGCTTTTATGCCAGCTGCCGCTTTTTGGGCAACTACGGCAACGCCGCACGACGCCAACTTGTTGAGCAATTAAGCCGAAAGCGGCCAAACAGCCATAGAGCCAAAAAGCCCCAACTGCCAACTCTATGAATTTATGTAAACTCCAAATGAATAGAAATACATATAGGCAAGCAAACAGACGTGTGTCTGTGTGTGTGTAACTCGTGCACCCAGTGGGACACAAACAGACGCTGAGCTTTGCCAGAGCAAAGAAAATACTTTCCAAATTTCGCAAATGAATAATAAATGCAAAAAAAAAAAAAATATGTGGAAAAAGTCATATGAAATTCTGAGTAATTCCAATTGAAGTAAATACAAAAGAAATCCCAAAAACTATGCAAAAAATTAATAATTTATAAAAGAATTTCCTGAAGTTTTAAACGAAATTATTTGTTTAGATTAAGCATAATTAAATAGAACAAAAACTTGACACAGAAGAGTCTTACTCATAGAAAACCAAAAGAATTTTGCAACAATTTTAACTTTTCAAGCGCAGAAAAAGCTTTAACAGCTCAAAATTGGCAAGCAACAAAAATTTGTAATTTATTGTTTCATTATTTTCGTTTAATTTGTATGCAAATTACAGATTGCCTCTGAAAAAAAAAAAACATATAAAATATTTCATTTGCATACAAATACGTAATGCGCTAAGACTAGACATCATTAAAAGCCCTTTTTCGGAGTGAGCATAATTAAAAATAATGCAAAAATAATATATAAAAAATATAACAATGAAAAGGCGGCTGTTGCTGCCAATGAAATGCATCTGATTTGATCAGCAACTGGGCACTTTGTATCTTTGTATATATATCTGTTAACTTTCTATACTTCACAATTTGTTCTCAAAGTATATTGTGTTTATCACAAACATTTCTTTGTCTAATGACAGCTTAACCAATGCGTATACTTGATATACGTTGAAAAAGAGTTTGAGACATCAAATTTATGTTTTTTTTTATATATATTTTTTTTATTTTTTAGTACATATAGCTAATCCGATGAGGCCAAAAACAGGCTATTATGTGCACTTATTCTGGCAAAAATAAAAAATAAAATACATGTATATATACTATGTATAAAATATATTCATTATAACTTTCAGCTTTTCTAGCTATCTTTACCTCAGTTTATTCCTATTCATTCCTATATATCCTCACGCTCTCACCGCCTCGCTCTAGTAATATAGTTTAATTTACTTTTCAGCCACATCGTTTCAGTCACCTTTTGTCGCCAGTTGGGCTAGGCGAGCATCTGTTATGGCTATTGTTAGCACTTGTTTAACTGGAGCACTGGCGACAACTGGCTAATATCCTTTATAATCCCGTGCCCATAAATATATATGGCAGTGCCTAGCGTAACATTGAAACTACCTACAACCAGACTCTATATGTATATGTATGTGTGTGTGTGTGGTCATAAGTATTATTGGTGTTTGCTGTATGCTCTTTGTTGTTGCTGCTAGTGTTGCTGTTGCCCTTTCACATAGTTTTTCATAAATTTGAGACGACTCTGCGCCGTGGCAATGGCGCAGTGTTTCACATTGTCGTCGGGCAATCCGCTTAATATCATTTTTCGGCATTACTTTGAGTGTTGCTTTCGCTGCTGCTGCTGCTGCTTTAGTCAGACCGCCAGCCAGCCAGCCGATCCTAGCAAATTGCAGCTGACATACGGCCCATGGCCAAGGGGTGTGTGTGTGTGTAAGTCGTGTGTATTTCGCTGTAACACGTAACAACATAAACGGCTTAAATACGCAGCCGAAAGCCGCTTAACACACAACTTTAGTGCGGTTTGTGTGCGAAGTTTGTGTCGAGTGGAGGACCTCCTCCTTCAGCCAGCCTCAACTATATGGGGTAGGCGACAAGGCGTAGCTAGCTTTAATTGCAGGCACAAGTTGAGTTGAGCGGCTCGACTCGGTTTGGTTCGAGCAGCTCGTTCATAATCATGTTTTATGCTTCGACCGCACCAAGAAGAAAGCACAAAAACGACATTTCCTGCCCAACCACTTGGCCACTTTGCGCTCTTCTATATTTATTAGCTTTTTTTTTAATTTTATTTTCTCTATTTTGTTTTAGGCATTTGAAGGATGAAGGATGTAAGTGGAAAGCATACATGCAACATATTTAAGGCATGCGCCTAAAAGCTTACAGCCAACCCGAATTAACAGCGCACAGTGGGCAGCAAAGGGCTTACGAAGGGGTAAAAAAAAAGGAAGATAGTTCGTTGGGTAAGTCATGGAATGGGATATATCTAAATATGCAAAGTGGAACCAGATATTGATAGAGCAAGAGTTGGCAGAGATCTCTTCAATGATACAATATATATCATATATATGTACATAGCACAAATATATGGCATATAGATCCACACAGAAATCAGTAAAGAGCATAATCATACTCCCAAGCAGCATCTATGAGATTTTCTTATATTACCCATATATATTCATATATCTAACTACATTCTTTCAATAATAACACCAATCAGACTCCCCCTATATAGTTCTAGCACACTTGAAGCTCACATTCTACGCACATTTTCAGGCATTTCCATTGTCATTGTTGCTTTTTTCCAGTAATTTTCCGCCAGCGTTGCTGCTCCCCGCCCGTCCCCCCTCTGCCTGTCCAGCGACCCCCTGCTGGCCAATCGCTTCAGCTGCTGCTGCTGCTGCCCCACATTCAAATGCTGTCGCCAGCAGCGAGGCAAGCGCATAAGTCAAGCATGGCCAGCACGGCCCCAAATCAACTCACTTTCAGTTCAGCTCAAAAGAAAAAGCTCGACAAACACAGAAATATAAAATAACAGCAGATAAAAAGGACAAAAGCAACAACAGCAACAACAGCAATAATGGCAAAACGCTGCACAAAGAAATATGTATATTTTTGCCTTGAAATATTTATTTGAATCTAATACCCTGCAGCTAGCAAATGCAGCTAGAAGAGAGCTTGATAATTTGATGAAGCTTTAAAGTGAGCTAAACATGATGTTTTTGTGAATAAATTTGAGAAAGAGCAAGATCGTTTTCTTATTGAATTCTTAAGAATAAATATGAGGCAAAGGCAAATCTTTCTCAGAGTGAAAAGTTAGGGTATTGACTATTTTTATTGACTTCCAATTATATTTTTCTTGATACATGAGAACCAGGAACATGGAGAGCGACACCAAGCTCTAGAGAACCTGAACAGAATATGCCTGAGGTTGGGGTATATCCTTGTCAGACTAGAAATGCCTGAAAAGGCTTTAAAGTCCAAAGGTGAATATTCAAACTGAGGAAAGACAGGGTGTTAGTCAGTTGAGTCAACATAAATCAAGCAAACTCAGAAATCTCAGGGTATTAGCCAGTCGTACTCTGACTTATTCTAAAGCTTTAGTATTCATATTTACTTTTACGGTATTTTTCGCTCATCAAGACAGAGTATCTGGCAGTCGAGCATGCCAATTCCCTAGATCCATCTTTTGTTCCTTATTGTTATGACATTTTTGCCGTTCTGCTTGTTTCTCATTGTTTTCAATTCATTTATAAAATACTTGCAATAATTCACAGTGTTTCGAGCTGCGCTAGTTAAATGCGGCAAGGATTATAGTTGAAAACAAAGGAGCTGCTGCTCGGAGTTAGTTGCGGGGGCTTAGTTGATGGGGCTTGAGCCCAACCGATGTACTCGAGCGAGTGCGGCGTAACCAGGGCATGGATGCGAGAGCCATGTGGGGCACGGCCGTGGGGATGTGGTTGGGGTAGTCGCTCGGCGGCATTCTGTATGAGGCATTGTCACGCATAATTAAAATTAAATGCGCTTTTGGGAATAATTCAAATGAATAAACGAGCGTGGCCAGCATGTGTGCGCTGCATACACAAAATGAGTTGTCCTTGTCGCTGCCACAGACATGGCCACGCCCCAACAGCCCAACAGCCAGCCAGCCTGTGTGTCCAAAGCATGCGGGCCTTAGACACAAAACTTTAGAACTTTTTGTCTTGTCGTGGGCGTGGCCCGAAAAAGACATTGCTTCATTTATTATGCGACTGATGGCCATTAATTTTGCAGGCCGCAGTCGCTTGGCAGTTAGTTGCCTTCGAATGTTGTCGCCTGCCGCACAAGTTGCCAGACAGCCGACGCCGAAAAGTAGGCAGCACATGTTGCTCCACACACACACACACACACACATACCCACGCGGCCATATTTGAAAGTTGTCATAAACAGAAACCAAGCAGAAGAATCTACAACTACGGCCAGCAGCGAGAGCTCGGCATGAGAATATGCCATAACAGGAGCCACAGCGAGAGAGAGTGAGAGAGGGAGAGGGAGGGAGGACATCTCTTAACCCATTGACGCACAAAAGTATGCAATGCATTTCGGCTACCAATTAATTATACACAAAATGCCATACGCACCACCCACCCACACCCACACCCACACCCACATCTCTATGCCCGACTTTGGCCCGGTCTAATTGCTCAAATAGTTGAGCAAATTTGCGTCCATTTGACAGGCTCGATGCGCAATTTATGCCCAGACACGCAGCTGTCGAAAATTTTTAATTAAGGCTGCCCCCCCTCCCCCCGACAACTGTCTCCAGATTCACAGCGAATTTGATGCAGCCACACACACACACACACACACAACCCTCACTGTTTTCGCTATCTAAAACCTTTTAAAGGGCTTACGCACTGCTCAGAGTCAATAAAAAGTTATTAGGCGCCGAAGCATTTTATGAAATTCCAAGAAATTCTCTCGAAAGCAGTGCAAATGCGCCAGGGGAAGAGCGGGGATATGGGGAGCGCAAGAGAATATAAAATAAGTGAGATATAAGATATGAAGCCGACCAATAGTTGCTAGAGGTGAATAACTATCGATAGGCGATCATTGTTATCGAAGAAGCAGCACTTATCGATGTTTGATAGTGGAGAGCAAGCGACGTAGAAGTTGAGATTAGTAGTTGAGAGTTAGTCTTGGCACATATTTAGATCCAATTTGACAGAATGGTCTAGGTTGCTATGAACCAAGCTATCTCCAGATAATTTCACAATCCACAAGAGTAGCTTAGCTACTGGCGTCTGCTATGCCATCCAGGTATATAGACGAATCTATATAAGCTGCATATTCTTCAACCGAAAATATCGAAAAAATATAACTGGGATGCTTTGATATATGAAAGCTAGGGACATTCAGAGATTCGAGGAAACAGAGTCCCAGAGGAGCTCAAAAAATGCCTAGAGAAACAAGATGCTCAAGCAAATACTATTGGGGTAGACTAGGTGTCAACGTGTAAAGAAGCTGTAGGAGTAGGAGAAGTTAAGGAACTTCTGTTCGTCTACCGATTCATGCAGAAATATATAAGCAAGACATTTATTTATATTTATATATATATATATATATATATATATATATATTTATCTTCATATATACTCTCCTTTATCAACGACAGCTGCTTCCATACCTCCATTCCTAACAGCATCGCAATGCTCCTCTCATCAAAGTATAAGCAAGTTAAAAGTTCGCATATTTGCGATATGTTTGCATTTGCTTAACGATAAACATGTAAAGAGGGCAATTTGAGTGGAGTCCAACAACTCGCCCAACAGGACATGGCACATGAGACATCCTTCCGGCTGAGCTGAGCACAGGCAGCGCAACATTTTCAATTTCCCCCGCTCTATAATGCGCATAAACAAAGGCAACGCCTCCTGCTATGCAATAATGGCACATGTAGAGTGAGTGTGTGTGTGTGTGTGTGTGTGTGCTAGTGTGTGTGAAATCAGCGCATTGCATGCTTATAGGCGCCTATCTGCGTGCTGTCGGATGCTGCATTGTTACAAAAAGGCGTGGCCCACAGCAGCGGCGCAGTCAACGACCAAAACGCAACCAAATGACAGCCCTGACAGATGCGACTGTTGCACCGGGCTACGTGTGCCCATTGTTGTTTGCTGCCATGATAGCACATACCCTATAAACTTGCAAAGCAGCGCTAACTGAGGAAATGAATGCCAGGCGCAGAGCTAAGTAACTATGCCTTGCTCTGAGCTCACTCAGAAAAGTTTTTTATTCTGATTTGTCGTTAGATTGATTATGAAGATTATCCATTGCTCTCAGGAGATTATTGAAAGATCTATTACAAGCACTTGCCCTCTCTTCATCCCTCTATCTCTGTCTCTTCTTTGTTCTAGTTTGCTGTTTGCTTCATTCGCTGCTTTGATTTCATTCCCTTTTGTCTTTTATCTTCAATTTATTATTTCTGATCCATGCAGATCTATGTCTATGTCTATATCTATTATACCTATAATTATCTCTCCTATTTTCTAAGTTTTTCTCTCTCTATTTCTCTCTGTATCTGTATCTATGTATCTCTCTCTCTCTCTCTCTCTCTCTTTCAAACTAAATAGATAGTGTCTCTCTTTCTATCTATTTTACTTTCTCTCTCTCTCTCTCTCTTTCTCACTATTTATCTACCTCTCACTTGGTCTATTCTTTCTCTTTTCTTTCATCTCTCTCGCTCTCAATCATTCTCTCTGCTACATTCTCTCTTACTCTATCTGTTTACCCAGTTTTCTCTCTCTCTCTCTCTCTCTCTCTCCCTTCCTTTCTGTATACCTATCTCTCACTGCATCCCTGTCTTCCTCTGTATCTTCGCCATTCTTTATTATTCCAGGGTATCTGCAAGTCTCTCATTAGTAACTCTCCACTCGCTGTCTTGTTTATGGCATGGATATTCAGCTGCATCCGGTTTTAATCGACGTCAGGACACAAACTTTTGTCAACGTTCCATTCGTATTTGGGCCTTTGCGGTCCACTGTGGAAATTGAAATGGCGGGCGATGCCTCTAAGCGCGGCTTTCCACGCGTTAACACGCACGCACAATCACACACAAACACAAACACACACACACACACACACACAAACACACACACACATGACATGGCTTATAGCTTATGGCTTACGGCACTAATGTGGCCACTTTTGGTGCCAGCCTGTTAGCCGGTGTTTGTGCCTGTGTCCAGTGTGCAATCACTAGCAACTGGGCCGCTGGCATTGCAGATTTATTGAGGCCCATTTACGGCCATAAAAAACAACCAAAGAGAGAGTGAGCTAGAGAGAGAGAGACAGCGAGAGATGTTAGATAAAGCAAGCCATTGGCAATTGTCAAACAAAATGTCATAACAATGTGCGCGGACTCCGCTCCACTTGAAGGACAACGAGCAATGCCGCTCGAGTGGCCGAGGCAAGCTGGCGCTGCGGCCAGGCTGGCAATTTCTTAAAAGCTCGCTTTAGCACTAGAAAGCCGCTGAAACGCTAGCACTAAGTATGCTTCAACTGGAATTCTAATATGAATGCCTGGATAGGGTATGCACGACTATAAGATGCGCTGCAATCAGTGCAAGATAATCACATAGAAAGGAGAAGCGGAAGGGAGAAATATTATAGATATATAATACATACGACATATATATATGTATAATATACGACGTAAGGATTATCGATATCGATACTTATCGATTTCATAGTGAAGCTTATCCCTTATCGTTTAGCCTTTGCTACGAATGAAGGGCGGAATAATATGAAATCTGATTAAATTATTGAAATATTCGATATTTTTATCGATAACAGTGCAAAATGGATCGATTCCTTGCCTATAATTCGATCCATGTCTTTAGTGTCAAGCTCTTGTCCCAGCCAACTATGCGCTAGTTCTTATGCTCTTACACATTCATTCAGGCAAAGCATATATAGTGCTGATCCAGACTATAAACACGCTGTATAGAATCATCCACCTACCACTCCGCCTCTTACAAACCCATCAAACCTCATCTAAAACACTATCAATTCCTACAGGGTATAGCAAGTGACCTGGCAACTCGCTGGAACAATAGGTCAAACTCACTTCACTCAAGTGATCTCTTGACTGAGCTCCAATGTACTTAGCAACAAGTTTTCTTATATTAAAGTAGACAAAGTGAAGACTGCAAAGAATTCTTTGGTTGAGTTCTGTTATGAAACCCATGCTGAATTAGATAATACCTAGACTATAGTTTAAGCTAGTATTCAATGAAACTCTCTAAAGTAAACTGTGTTTTACCTGCCCTCTGAAGTTTGGCAACGTCGCATTTACACAACTATTTAATACCTATAAAAAGAAATTTAAATACTGTTTATTTTTAGAGTTTCTCTTTTAAAGAACCGACAACAAAAAATATGTTTTTTTTTTACCTTTCGGTTCGCCCAGTGCTAAAAGGAGTGAAGCGAGAGCAAAAAAAAACCAAGTGAAATTTGGCAACGTTGCAGCGCTGTAAACGTGATATTGTGTGGCCAGCTACGTAAAACTTTATTCATTCGGTATTCTTTTTGGGCAAATTTCTTTGCCTGGCTGGCCAGTTGTTTGGCTGGGTCTGTGAACTTCGACTTCGGTGCGAGTTCGAGTTCGAGCTCGAGAGCTGTGGGGGGAGGGGGGTTTAGGTTTGTGCTTGGGCAATAAACTTGAATTTTATTGTCGTACAAGAATGTTGCAATATGCTTGGCCATAATTTCACGGCATGCACATTGTTGCCAAGAACATTTGGTAGCTGCCCAGTCGATGTTGTGGTTTTTAGCTTAACGCCTCTTTTGATTGCTCTTTTCGGTGTGCTCCTATCCTTCAGCTGTCCACTGCTAGACCCACTCCCACTCTCACTCTAACTCTAACTCTCCCTCTCTCTCTCTCTGTTTCTCGACTTGTGACATTAGGAAAAGTAAGCGACAGCCCAATTTGCATATTTGCGAGCACTCAAATAAAAGCATTCAGAATCTCTTTCTCTCTCTCTCTCTCTCTCTCTGCTTAATATTTAAATGGGATTTAAAAAAAAAAAATAAAATAAATTATAAATAAATATCATAATAATGTTTGCAGGGGGCAACTGCAACTTTTGCTGCAACTAATTTAAAATTTATGATGACAAAAATTTGCTGCACTTGAGCGCTTGCAGCTGCAGCTGCGCCAAAAAGTTGCTAGTTGTCGTGAGCCAACAAAAATTGAGGAGCTCATAAAAATGGGCGACAAAAGGCAAAAGGCGAGCTCCAAACAGCAAGCAGCAAGCAGCAAACAGCAAATGGCAAATGCATAAAACACAAATAAAATATTCATTGCATACTTTTAGTCGTTCGACTTGTTATATTTTCCAATTTGGCTCAGTTTTGATATTTCGGACGATGCCCTGTAAACTAGCTGCCGCAGGGCTTGTGCAACTTGCGCGGGGTTATGCTAAGCTTATTCACATGTCCATTGGCAGGGCAAAGAGTTGTTGAAGGATGACAAAGCTCTAGACATGTGTATAGATGGCGAGCATATCGAAGCCAATTGGCATCTGCACTCAAGCAGAAGCGCATCAGGAGCGAAAGGAGTACAGGCGGCGAACAGGGCTGTAAGCTGATGCAGAATTGGTGAAAGGCAGAAATATGTAAGGTCACAGTGACTATTAATAGCTTAATTTTTTACAAAAACATGGCAAGACAATAGAAAATAAAAAATACATATTTTAAAAACAGAATTTATTTAAAAACAACTGAAAATAATTAAAAAGATATTTGAAAACATTTTGAAACCTTAAGCAATATTTTGAAATTTTTCTTATATTTATTTCAATTTTCTAACATGCTTAACTTGTATACCATAGTAATATTAATATTATGCATATAAGAAATATTTTTAAAATATCAGAAAATGTTTGAAAACCTTAAAAAATATTTGGAAATTTTTCTTATTTTTTTCTATTTTTTTTTAATAACTTTTCTATGCTTAACTTGTAATATTTATATAATGCATAAAAGAAATATTTTTAAAATATCAGCAAATATTTAAATTATATTTTCCTATTATTATTATTTGTTTAATATTATTTCGAGCCCACAAACTATATAATGATAAGCCCAATTTCAACAAGCTGCACTCACACAGGGCAGCTGCTCGTTAAGCTACTGCCATTCGAGCATCGTTGAAGTTGTTTGTGCTGCCAGCTCCGCTTTGATATGGAGTTATGTTTTTTTCCCTCTCTCTCTCTCTCTCTCTCTCTCTCTCTCTCTCTCTTTCTCTCTCTCATTTTTTGTGCTCGCTGCCAATTAAATATTGAAAAGTGTTGCAGCAGCAGCAGCAGTTCAGATGCGCTCTGCTCTGGTCAGTGGCAACGGTGCTCAAGGTGCTCTTTGCTTAGCAGTTTTTGCCCTAAACGAGTTTTTCGTCTCGCTTGCAATTCGGGGTATATTGGCTTTGTCTAACAAATAATGGGAATATGTAAGTGAAGCTGATTGAAGTCGAGCGCGCATTGTGCAGTCGTTGAGAGCCAGCGGCGTGAATGTTTTTCCATTTCATTGTTTTTGTTCTTTCATTAAAAGCGACATGCAGCATTGCACAAAGCAAACGAATGCATTCGCCGTGCTCACTTCGCACTCCCGCGCAGCCTTTTTCAAAAATCAACAATGGCTGGCAAACTTGCCATTGCATAGCAATAGGCGCCACGCACACACCTGCGAACACACACACACACACAGACACAAAGCAACGCCTAACATAATGAAAAACAACAATGCAGCAGCAAGTGAGCAACTTTGGCCCAGGTCATTTCGGGTTATTCGTTAACTTCTCGAGCAGCGACTGCAAGAGAGCTTTGTGCTGGCATCCTTTGAAGACTAAACTGTCCACTGGCTGCGAAATGTGTCAAGAGTTTATTTGCTCTCAGTGCACATTCATAAGAGATGTGAATGCCTGTGAAGTCTAGATTGAGGAACATTGAAGAACACATGCACTAGGCATATGAGCAACTGGGGCGTAAAGCTTAGAGAGAGGCCAAGCAGAAGCCCGAGAGACTAACCTGGCCAGGCTATCATAGGCAGTGCAGAGCCAGACGTCAGAGCATGCTCAAGATCTACTGAAGCGAATCTTGACTTCTTGAATGGACTGTGAATATGAATATCGACTCAGCTCAGAGCATAAATTTGTTAAGATATTTGAAATAAACTGTAAAAACATTAATAAATGGGCTATATAATTTCTAAAATAGATTATGAATTGAAGACAGAATCCCCGAGCTGCCCGACAAATACCAGTAGAGACTAGAACAATCTGGTTGGATGTCCAGTTAGTGCAGGCCAAAGTTCAGCTGTCACCTGAGCTAGACTAGAAGCAAACTCAGGTACCCTTAAGACCTACTAAGCCATAGATCTTCTCTACATACCTATCAAATAGGCAACTGAAGTTCTATTGTGTTAGCCACACTACTCTTTCTTGCCCTCAACTGTGTCTTCTGTGTGTTCGTTATCTTGCAAAGGCTTCAAAATATATTTGAATATTTTCTGGCTACCAGAAAAGTTAGCCAGACTCCAAGCTGCCAAAATTGCCTCAAATAAAATTTATAAAAAATAAAAAACATTTGAAAGTATTCATATAATACTTCTATTATTATATTTTCAAGTGTATTAGTTTTAGACAAAGGCTGAATGTTTATTCAATTTCTAACTGACAACAAATTGCTGTCTTCAAACCAGCCACAGAGACCGCGCAAAGCCGCTTAACACACACACACACATACACACACAGACTTCACAATTTGCCAGCTGCAGCAGCATGAACTGATAAAATAAACAGCAAAAGCTGTAGCTCTATATTTATTCATGTATTCGCTTACATCTGCAGCGTATATCAGACATTTAACGGAGTATATATATATGTATATATTTGTGATTAACTCTGTTGAAAAGATCACTATGGCAGTGCAGTGGTGGGGCAGCGGGCATGAGCACTGACTCGCCTCATGCATTATTCATGCAGCAAAAATCATTGAAGTGTAATTAATTTATGTCATGACTCATGGCCATATATCGTGTGTATATCAAGCGCCATGTGTGCCGAGAAGAAAGTGATGCCCACTCTCCCTCGCACACACACACACATTTTAATAATTCATATAGTTTTTGCATTAAGGCGCCGCTAGATGGCGCTGCCAATAAACCTAATGACAATGCCGTGAGACAACTGCCGCTGCTGCTGCTGCTGCTGCTGCTGTTATTTTGGCCAAATGCCTAATGACTTAATTAGGCTAATCATAAAAGGACTCTCACACACACACACACACAGCGAGATATTGTCAACACACAGCTGCACTATTTCCGCCACAAATTAGCCGAGAGCAGGCGAACTGGCGCTTCAGTCTGATGGGTGCGCGGCAAGGCAAGTAGATTACGTTTTTGGCCAGATAATTGTAAGGGGTCGTCATAAAAATGTTTTAACCATGGGCCCCATAAATCATCATTAAGCGCAACTTATACATTAGACGGGCTGTGTGTGTGTGTGTGTGCGTGTGTGTGTGTGTGTGTGTGTGTAATTAATGTGCCTGTGCGTCACTTCTGTTCTTTGTCGTTTTTCTCGCTCTTCTCATTCTTGTTGCTCACTTAATAACTCATTTGCACTAATCAACAAGTCCCCTAAGCATCTATGCTATATCCTATGCTTGCATGAACTTATCATACTGATTCCGAACTGGTTCAGTTCACTGAAATATTCATAAGCCTTGAGAACAAAAAAATTGAACCAAATCAAACTGAATCAAAATTTATATATCATACTTCATGGCAGATATGATATACAAGTTTCAGAAACAAGAAAAAGAACTAGTTCAATTTAACTAAAAGCTTTGCTTTTAGTGTGATTAGCTTTCAGTATTATTGCTATTATTTTTTGAGTTGAACAAAGAGCAATTCGGATTTTAAAAACTACCGCAAGCAAAAAAGAACTAGTTCCAGTGCAACATGAGCAGCAATTTAGTGTCAATTGTAGGATAATCAGATTTTTTGCTTTGCATTTATACTTTAGTTTCAGAAATATAGCCTTACGTTCATATGAATCTAGATAAAAATGGCATTATAGCTACGGAACCGGAACCAGTTCCACTTTGACAAAAATACCATTTTCACTTGTCGAAAGTCTCTATGACTCAAAATAAAACAAAGGAATTGAAACTGTGGCATACTGAACCAGAAACGGAACTAGTTCCAGCTCAAAAATAACACCAGTTTTATGCCAGTTGCCCAAAGTCTGCATGAAACATAATAGTTTCAGGGAATATAAGTTCTGGCACTATGAACCGGAACCGGAACTAGTTCCACTTTGTCGTATTTTCATTTATATATATATATTCAATTTAATAGAAATCTTCTGGGACTTACCTTTTCGCGCAGCATATCACGAATGCGACCCGCCTGATTCTTGGATCGATGCAGCTCCAGTTGCAGCTCCAGGCAGCGCTCCTGCCAGTTGATCTGCAAAGGCCAAAGAAGAGACAGCTGAGTGGAGTCTCTTTAAGAGCGGAGCGTAACCCACCTCAGGCAGTGCCTGTCCGTAGTTGTTCAGCTGATGCACGTCCAGGTGCTCGGTCAGGGAGGAGAAGTGCGGCCAGGGCGCATCGGGTGCATCGAGGGCGGCGAGCACGGGATTGGCGGCGCCACTCGCAGCGGTCAGCTCCTTGGTCGGCTTGGCCGGTATGGGCGGCGGGCGTGGTGCGCGTCGCGGCATCAGCCGCGGACTGTTGGGCGTCGAGGCGGCCATCAGGCGCGCCTCGTGCAGCTGGGCGGCACGCGTCAGCGGCATCTGCCCGCTAAACGAGGTGGCGCGCTTGGCCAGCAGCGGCGAGGCGTGCAGCGACTGCGTGCCGGAGCCACAGCCGGAGCCGGAGCCGGAGCCGGACGCCGACCCAGAACCGGAGCCCGACAGCCGGCCGGGCAGCAAAGGCGGCTGGTGCTGCAGCTGATGCTGCAACTGCAGCTGCTGCTGCTGCTGTTGATAGAAGTGCGACGAGTGCTGCGCGGCGGCCGTGGCGGGGAACGTGTGCAGGTAGCTAGCGCCATCTTGCGGCCGCAGAAAGTAGTTGTGCGTGTGAGTGTAGTATAGAGTTTGTGTGGCGGCCACGCCCAGCGCGGCGGCGGGCGTGGCGCGGCCCGACGACGACGCCGAGGCGCTGGCTGACGGCGAAGGCGACGACGAGGCAGAGCGTCGACGCAGCTGCTCCGCTGCCGCTGCCTGCTGCTGCAGCTGCAGCTGATGTTGTTGTTGTTGTTGTTGTTGTTGCTGCTGCTGCTGCTGATGTTGCTGCTGCTGCTGTTGCTGATGTTGTTGTAAGTTGGTTAGAGTATCGAAAATTTGCGATAAACGTCCCAAAGGCACTTCGTCAGACATTGAGGCGAGGCGAGTGACTGCAGCAGCTGCAAAAGAAGATTGAGAACGGTACGAGGTATATAGAATTTTATCGAGCACTGTATTTGACTAATATTTCAAGTAAATTTACATATACATATATACCTTTGGTTATACATTATTTATATAGGTTAATAGTATGCAAAATTTATGGCCATCGAATGGAAACGTGCCGCCAGCAACAGAAATCAAAGCGAACCACTTCGAGAGTAGACAATTGTAAATGGGAGAATTGGGGTAACAAGAACTGGGCAAGTGGAGAGCTGGAGAACTGGCTAACTACAACTAGCTGTCGGCTTAGCCAAGCCAAACAACAGGTGCGCGAATCTGGGGCGTCAATTGCGATTACGTGTGTGCAATGCCTAATCAAGCCAAGCCAAGAGGCAGACAGACAGAGAGAGAGGGAGAGAGAGAGAGAGAGAGAGAGAGTAGTAGTAGTAGAGCTCTAAATATGGTAGTTCCACTCATGGCAATCATCAAAGTGTAAGAGTTTTTGCCTTTCATCTTTCGTGCGGTTTCCCCCGCATCGAAAAGGCCAAAAATTGTCGGAGCCAAACCAAACCAAAAGCCGTTACCGAAGTAACAGACAGACGGGAGCGGGAGAGAGGCAGATGACTTGGCTTGGCCATTGGCTGATGGCTTTTGGAAGCACATGCAGGTCGAGAACAGCATCGAGAGATGCATTTGCCGACTTTTCTTTGCTGTGAATTTTTGTGGCTGGCAAGCGTCCCGCAGCTGCCGCAGCTCTTAGAACATTTGCTAGCTGCTGCTGCGGTCGGAGGGTGCATCAAGGCCATCAGACCCTTAGAGCCCTTAAAGCAAGACCAAGACCAGACCAAGACCAGACCAGACCAGACCAGACCAGACCAGACCAGACCAGACCAGAGCACACAACTAACTCTCCGGGCATTCATGAGAATTATATTCAAATTTTGTGCTGATTACGAGGAGGACAACGACAAGGACAAGGACAACAACTGGCTGCTGCCCATGAAATTGGAATTGAAGTTGAGAGTTTTCAGTTCAACTCATTCAAGTGACTCGCAAATGGTTGTGCGTGTCCGTGTGTATTTGTGTGTATTTGTGTGTATGGGTGTGTGTGTGTGTGTGTGCACTTCATTTTACAAATTTTGATTTAATTTAAGTTGATTGAAATTCAAATTCCGTTTTTGATTTGACAAAATGTGCACTTGAGGGCACAGTGGCAAGTGCTCGTTTTTCCTTTTCCCTTTGCTCTGGCCACGGCCAACTGCACTTTGCAGCCAAATTGTTGCTAATTGAAGTTCGGCAACGTCGCAAATGGTTCTTTGAGTGCATCTGGTTAGCAATTAGATGGACCGGATACGGCTAACTGGAGAGCCTGCAGCAGCAGCAGCAGCCCCCTAACACCTCCTTCTCAATCCTATTTCAGTCGATGGCAACTGAAATGCGGCAACAGCGCACTCAACTAAGCCTACAGCGTATCTATCTAACACTACTTTTCAATTAAAGCTTGGCAAACAGAGCTAACCAAAAGCTGATAAAGGCCGATCAAATGTTCAGAAATTATTAACAAAATGAAATTTTGTGAATTCAGCTAAAACGATGTCGTTTGAGTGCATGTTTAACAGAGTTTTTGCTTCTAGCAAAGAAATTTGAGAAAAGTGCGTGCCGAAGAGCAGAAAAGGAAGAGGAGGATTGATGGGAAGTGTGGCAACAGTGTAGAGTTCAATGATAAACGAAAAGACTGACTTGAGCTATGAAAGCGGGCAACAGCTCATTTTAGACTAAAAAAGAACTGAAGCTGAAAGTAAAGGACTAAAATTGGCAACAGCGCAAGTGCAGTGAAACTTGGCAACGCCGCACTATAGAATATCATAAAATATACCTGAGAGATTTATTAAGTTTTATATTTTGTTATTCTAAAACGAAAGCTTTGGCAACAGCGCCCTAAATGAAAATAAGACAAACATTAAAATGAAATACGACAACAGCGCACTTTGATAAGTTATCAAAACATTAGATATACGTGATGATATGTGTATTCATAAAGTACTTATAAATTTGCCAGCATAACAGATCAGACTATATGGAAATTTGGCAACAGCGCAAACGGTATACAAATAAAAGCACTTAAATGAAATGTGGCAACAGCGCAGTCTCAAAAGTTGCCGGAAAATTGAATATATGCGCTCATATATGAATATATAAAGAGTTCTGATCAAACTATATTGAAATTTATCAACATTGCATAAGGAATATACCTGAGAATGCAAATGAAAACCCCAAAATTAAATCTGGCAACAGCGCACTTTAGTAAGCCAGCCAGTTTTTAGATATATGTAGTCATATAAGAAGGAGTTTTATTATTAAAGTAAGATATTAGAGCTTTTAAGATATATATTCAATATATGTGTATCCAGACAGTCCAAAGTTGAGCCATATTGAAATTCGACAACAGCGCATAGTTATGGCAAATGAATGCGTGTTAATAATTCGTTTACAAGTTGAAGGAACTCATTAGCCGCTGCTGCACGGCACTTTGAAGCTTTCAAATCATAAGCCTCTTAGCAATATGTGTGTAACTTACAGATACAGATGAAGATACTAAGTATCTGTGTGTGTGACTCGGCTTAGTATGGAGCAGCACACACATACACAGAGGCTTGCCAATGGATATGTGCAGTTCCTATTTCAGACTTCATTGTCTTGTGTTTACTCTTTGCTTTGCTTAGCCTTACGTCTTTGCAACAATTCGCTAATGCACACACAGAGAGACAGAGACAGAGAGAGAAAGAGAGGGAGAGAGAGGGAGAGATACACCCACACATAAGTATAAGAATAGAAGCGGCAACGACGCATGAAAACTCACTCAAATAGTTAGCAAACTTGTTTAGTTGCAATGAAGTGCGGCATGTTGCAAGTGCAGCTGGCAACAGAAAGCAAATTTCGAGAGTCCGCCCCAACCCCTCCCCTCACCAGCTACCCTAGACGACAGTTAAGCTGCTGCGAAGCCCCCAAGCTCCAAGCATCCACAAATATTAGACAATGTATTTATGTATTATCAAATACATGAGAAACTCGTGAGTCTCAGTGTGTGTGTGTGTGTGTGTGTGTGTGTGTGTGTGTCTGAGCTCTTGCTCCTTGCCACAGAGACACACAGTTCCAGTCGAGACCCCGAGGACTCTGCTAAAAGCAACGATTTGTAAACTTTTCGATTAATATATCAGAGCAGCAGGAGTCGGAGGCGGGATTAACGTTTTCCCGCTAACTTTTTTAATAAATTATATTATATTATTATACAAAAAAAAGAGCTACATAAATATTTAAACAGTTTTTGCTGTTTGCCTGGCTAACAAATCACAGTTACTTTTGTAGCTTACTCTAAATAATTAATTAACTAATTTTTTAAGCGTTTTCACATGCATAATTAAAAGCTCAAAGTTTTTTAGTTCATTTTGATTTTGGCTTTTTGTTTAATTAAATAATTAATGCAGCTGCAGCTGACTAATTGACAAAGGACGAAGGACAAAGGACAAAGCGTATTTCAACTTATTTATCGTTGGGTTAAATCGCTGTCGATTAAATTCTGCACAACTCATTTAAATGCCAATTGGCTGATTAACTTTAAATTGAGCCAATAAATTAAAATTAATAAAAATATTTATATTTAATGAAACGATAATTTCACTTTAGTCCGCTTTACATCAAAATAAAATCAAGCTGATGGCAGATTAACGTAGCACAGCAGCTGCCATAAAGCAGTGGACACGTGTAATACGAGGCACTCGAGACGGGCAGACAGACAGGCACAGAGAGACACACATGCTCTCTATCTCTCTCTATCTCTCACTCTATCTCTCTCTCTATCTCACTCTATCTCTCTATCTCACTCTATCTCTATCTCTCACTCTATCTCTCTATCTCTCTCTATATCTCTATCTCTCTCTCTATCTCTCTCTCTGTCTTTCGCTCTATCTAACCCTCTCTCTCTATATCTCACTCTCTATCTGTCTCACACACTCGCTCTCGCTCTCTTTCTATCTCTCTCTCTCTCTTTCTATCACTCTCTCTTTCTATCTCTATCTCTATTTCTCTATCTCTCTCTATCTCTCTCTATCTCTCTCTATCTCTCTCTATCTCTCTCTATATCTCTCTATATCTCTCTATCTCTCTCTATCTCTCTTCGCACATTCACTCTCTTATCTCTTTCTCTCACACCTATACACACACCTTCCCTCTCTCTCTCTCATACTCCTCATACTCCCACACACATTCTCTCTTTCTCTCTCTCTCTCTCTCTCTCTCTCTCACTCTTCTACACCTTTACACACCATCTCTCTGTCTTTCTCTCTCTCTCTCTCACACATACTCTCTCCCTCTTTCACATACACACACGCATACTCTCTCCTTCTCTCATACCAACCTCTTTCTCTATCTCTTTATCTCAGACCTACACCCTCTCTACCTATATTTCGCTCTTCTTCTCTCACACATATACAATCTCCACCCATCTCTCATTTTTTTCTCTCACACCCACACTCTCTGCACCTCTACATACCTCCCACCCACCCACTCACTGCAACTGCAAATAATGATATATGATGCTCGTGTTGCAAGTTACAAAATGCAAGTTGTAAAATTAATACAACATAAAATGGCACACACACACACACACACATGTGTGTGTGACACACTCGCACACACACACACTCACACACACACGTCTGCATGCGACACGTATATTCTTGCCGCCTCCCCGCTGCCCCTGGGACAATGGCTTCACCCTCTTTGTGGCACTTCAAAAATTTAATAAACGTTGCAGCATCGTTCGCATGCCAATAATTTTACAACGACACGCTGCCAGCACCACCCAACCCCCCTCGAATACCCTGCCCGACCAGCTAAGCCCTGTCAGAATCAGTCTCTATCTCACTCACTCAGCCACTCTCTCGCCCTCTACCTCTCTCTCTCTCTCTCTCTCTCTATCACTCTTGTCGTCAATTTGAAAAACATTGTCAATGCATATTTAGTTGACATGTGCGTGTGTGTGTGTGTGTGTGTGACAACTACTAAGCATCATATTAACAACATTGTAACATGCACAACAGCAGCAAAAAAAAGAGAGAGAGAGAGAGAGAGAGAGAGAGAGAGAGAGAGAGAGAGAGGAGAGCAGGCGGAGCTGACTCCGTTCCCCGCGCATCCAGACAGCGTTGGCAACTGTACCCAACCAGTTAAGAGCTCAATGCTGGCAGTACGCACTCAACCACCCCCACCCTCACCCCCACTCCCCGTTCTCCTACTTCAGCTATATTCTTAATGCGCTTTTATTTTTCTCCATTTTTGTTGTTGTTGTTAAATTCATTTTCCTCTTTTTTTTACCAACTATTTTTTCAGCTCAATTCCGACGAAAAATTTATAATAAATGCTGCTGCACATGTGATGTCGCGCATTTTAATTGGTAAGGCACCCAGCACTACCCCCACCCCCCACCCTCTCCCTATTACCCGTCAGCAACAAAGCCTCGCCCCCAGAAGCGAGGCACGCAGCAGCAGCTGAGGCGGGGCTAGGCTGGGGCAACTTATTGTCTGTGCTGCGGTTTAGCTGTAAAAATGATTGTCATTGTTGTTGTGGCTATTGCAGCTGTTGTTGTTGTTGTTGTTGTTGTTATTATTATTGTTTTTTATGCTAGTTGGTAAGCACTTGTGGGCCAGAAGAGCAAGCACTGGGGAAATTGCGGCTCTATGACCTACGTGACAGGCCAAAGCGAAGTTGCCAACGACTCTAAAGACTGCAACTTGCTCGCTAGATCAACTCCAATATATATATATATATATATATATATATATATATATATATATATATATATATATATTTATATATACATATATATTCATAGTGGGTGCATGCATAATGCATAATGCATGGCAAGCGGCAAACGTAGCATGCTCCAGCCATATAGCCAGTGCTGTAAAAGCCGCAATCGAAGATCAAAGCGAATTGCAATGGATTGGCAAATGGGCGAAGCGAATGGGCTAAGATTTCAATGGAGATATTGAATCCTAACTGTAAAGGTAGGTGGTATAGGGCATGAAGGTAGATAGATATATGATTTTCTATGGATTAAAGATATACAGATAGATGTAGATAGGTTAATATTGATATATAGATAGATAAATGTAGATGGGTTAGATAGATATAGCTAGATATAGATAGATACATAGGCAGTTGGATAGATAGATATATACATAGATAGATCAATAGATAGATATAGATAGATACATAGGTAGTTGATAGATAGATAAATGGATAGATAGATATATAGATAGATAGATAGATAGATGGATAGAGATTCAAATAGACAGATAGAGATAGAGTAGTCGCTCACTTAAGATCTCACATAGAACCTTGTTGGGTTTCACGTATTCCCAGAGTCGTATAGCTTGAAAAAGCTAAAGAGCTGGTTTCAGACAACAGCAAACGCGCAGAATTCCTGCACAGATATCAGCTCGATTACAGTCTGCTTTCATAACAGAATGTTACTTAACAGCAATGTTAATTTGACAGCAAGTCAACTGCATTTAGAAAATCTTAAGAATCCAAACTGAATTTCAATTAGATGAATTTCAAGTCGAGCTCTGAATTGAGTTAGCACAAAAACCAGTTAGCTGTTTTGTTTTTGTTTTGAAGAAAACTTCGGCCACCCGCTCAACAGCGAACGAAATCGCGTCGCCTCTAATGAGACAACAACAGCAATGAGCTAATGTCCGTAATATAAGCAGCTAATTAAGAGGCATGTCTCTCTGTCCAGTCCAAAAAAAAACCACAGCGAACCCAACCCAAAGCAACCCAGCGACGACCTTCGCTGCGGACCAGTTTGCAGTTTACAGTTTGCGGCTTAAAGGCGAGACAAGTTGGCAAGACCTCAAAAAAGTGTAGAAAACTGAATTGATGAGCATCAAATACCCTGTAATATATCTATAATAGATTGAACTATATATATATGATCGATATGCTAATGTTAAGCATTATAGAACATAGTCTATGACCGCATCGAGCAACGCTAGTCTTGGGGGCCCGTTAGTTGACAATTGGATCTAACAGTTAACTGCACTCGGGTATTATAATATTTATGATTCGCATTCGCTTTAATTAAATTGTTAAGCCGGAGCCCAAGTATGCGCAACTGTGCGGCCGCCGTGCCACATATTTGACTTTACGACTTGCATTTAATTAAAGTCAATTAAAGTTGCAACAAGACAAAGACAGAGCACACACAGAGGGAGAGAGAAGGAGAGGGAGGGAGAGAGAGGGACAGGGAGAGAGGGTGGGCAAGTGCGACATAGAGAGAGGCAGCGCATTTGGCCTCAAGGCCCGCTTTGCCAGCTTTGGCAATGCAGTTTTATGCAAGCCCCAAAGCAAAGTTATTACAGCTCGCCCTCTTAATGGTTTTTTCTTAACCTGATTTAATATTAAAGAATATTTGAGAGAAGAGTATATTAGGCATTTAAGCTGGCACTGCAGATAGAACTATATGTATATCATATATTCCGAAATTGGAATAATATTAATAAATTGAACTTTTGATTATTATTTTTATATTCATTTATTTTAATAATTATTAATTATTCATTTTTTCTTATTATTTTTCCCTCTTACATATTTATTTTTAATTTATAATTTATATTTTCTCTATTTTCTATTATTTTCTATTATTAATTGTGGTTAAGTGATTTATTACTTTATATTATATTTTTTAGTTTTAGTTTTATTTAAAAGTTTTTTTTTTAATTTTTGATTTGTATTCATTTTATTTTTAGTATTTTTAATATACATATGTATTTTTTATTATATTTATTTTATTATTATTTTATATTTATTTTAATATATTTCTTATTATTTATCTTTGTTATATATTTATTTGTAATTTATCATTTACGTTTCTTTTAATCTCTTCTATTATATGTGATTTATTTTTTTTATAATATATTATATTTTTATTTTTATTTAAAAGATTTTTTTTTATTTTAATTTTTATTTACTTTATTTTTAGTATTTTTTTTTATCTATATATATATTATTATTTTTATTTTAATATTTATTTGTATGTTATAATTATTTCTATTGCAATATTTTTTATTTTTTTATCTATTTGTTTTATTGCTTTAATTTAGTATTTAATATTACAACTTTTTTAATTTTATTATTAATTTATATAATTGATTAAAATTTATTATTATTTATATTTTTAGTACTACTTTTTGTATAATTTTTTTTAATATTATTATTATTATTAATTAGCAAATCTCTCGTCTACATGGAGTGACTATATTCGCATGCCCTCTGCTGTTACTTCGAGCATTTCAAAACTGAGTCCAACAGCCTTTTCCGTTCACATTTTTGCGCTCAACCATTTTTGCAGTTATTCACTTGCATAACAATATTCGTATAATGGCCATAATAGGTTTAAAGTAATCGCCCATTAGCTGATCACTGACTTTGCATACAATTCACGCCCATTGCTTGGCTTCAATTTATTTATAAACAGCCCACAACGAACTTTGGACAACGACTGATATGCATACATAAATATGCATATCCATCTGCATGCGAGTGTGTGTGTGAGTGCTGTCATAAACTGAAGTTATCTTAATTAAAATGCAACAACAATATAAATATGTGAAGTTGTCTTTGGGGCAGATATGCGCCAAGAAATACCCTGTAAGGGTAGCAAGATACACATATGTGGAATGAATCTATCATATATATAATATTGTAGTCTGTATTATAAATATATACTCAATGCTGCTTACTTGTACTGTTATTGACTTCTGAATACCCTATATAGATTAAATAAACAGAGTTCTTGACAAAACCAATATACTCTCATCATATTTTGCTACAGGGTATTATAATAAAACTCCCACAGCAGCCACACACACACACACACACACCACATACAAACATATTTATGTCTGAGCCACGCTCAGCTCGCAGATTGCAGTTTTATCGTTAATAAACAAAACGGGCTTATGCATGCGTATGAATAAAGTACATGCAAACATGCATGCAGAAAGTGAGAAAAAATCTATACAATAATAGCAATAACAATAGTAACAGCAAAGGCAGCAAAAACAACTGTAAAGGCGACGGCGTCGGCTGCAGCAGCGCCAGCAACTGTGACAACTGCGCACAGCTCCAACAACAGTAACTGAGCAAACTAAAAAAGTCAATGGACTGCAATAACAACAACAACAATAACAGCAATCATACCAACTGACTGCAGTTGCAGTCGCAGCGCAGTCAAAACGTCAACGTCAACGTCAAATGCTCATTTACAAAAAGGAGAAGAAGAATAACAACAAAGCAAACCAAAAGCAACAGTAACAACAGCGACGACTGCGCTGCGCCCCCAACTTGCTCAATAGGCGCGCGCTCTCTCACTCGCTCGCTCTCTCCCAAAGCTGCTCTCTGCGCTGCTGCCGTTAGCTCTGCTGCTGCTGCTGCTACTGTTGTGTTACAAGCACGTACAGAGCAGTTTAGTCACATTGAAACGAGCTGTTGCGTCGCTGTTAGCACTTAACAGCCGGCCGCTGTCTTACAGCAAACAATGCAAGCGCTGCATTGCAAACTATTGTTGTTACTCTGCTGCTGTTTGTTATTGTCTTTCTTGTTGTTGCTGTTGATGCCAAGCTGAATGGGCGTATGCCGGCAGCAGGAGTGAGGGCAGAGAGGCACTAACAGCTGCTGCTGCTGCTGCTGCGACAGCAAAAGGCGCACGCTCCCTTGGCACAACAGAAGGCTGTTCTTTTCGCTTGTTTTGTTTACATCAAGTGGAATGCGCTGTTATTTCTTCACATTACTATTATAAACGTTGCGAAAGTTGAAGAGGTTGTTTAATGTTTGAGTACCTGGAATTCTTGCTGTTATTTGCATAATGTTATGTTATGTTTAACATGAAGTGCTCTGCTATGCGATTCTAAGGCATGTAGAAACACATACTGATCTCTTTCTCTCTCTCTCTCTCTCTCTCTCTCTCACTCACTCTCTCTCTCTCACTCTCTCTCTCTCTCTCTCTCTCTCTCTGACTTTCTTTAGCATATACATATATGCGTACATATATATTAAAATATTTACGCTATATCTATACGGCATTGGATCTGTACTACCTTCAAGCACCTCCACTGAGTATGTTTACAGAAAGTCCACAAAAATATCCATTCAAATAACATTAAAGACAACAGCATAAACAGATCTATCAATTGTACAACCATCGACCGGGGAATACGTCATAAAAAAAAACTTAAGACTCAAGTGGAGTGCAATCGCCATCGATTAAACAAAAATGGGAAACACTTTGCGATGGCGCCACCGAGAAATTCTTGTAGAGCGAACTCTTAATTGCCAGCCAAAAAAGTTCGGCAGGCGCCAAAAGGGGAGACACTGATATACACTTATAAGCAAACATATACATACATATATAGATAGACAGAGAGAGAGAGAGAGAGAGAGAGAGAGAGAGAGAGATGACGACGAGGTTGGCCCTGACCTTGATATGGACTTTAGCGCGTGGCAAATTCATTTTAGCAAAGCGAAAGTGGGCCAAAGGCACTTCAAATGAAATAGATTGCTATAATACAAGCAACTATCTTATGTATGCTAAGTCAATCACTTAATATCATTCGTTAAATCATTCAATTAATTGATCATTTAGTGTATGAATTATTCAGTCTTCGACTTGGTTGTAGAGTGAGTGAATGTTTGCTTAAGTCAAACAATCACTCACGAACATAGTCAATCAGTGACAGTGAGATTGACTCAATCAGCTAGCTTGACAGTCAAGCAGTTGGTGCATCAATCATTGGTGCATCAATCATTGGTCTATCTAATTTACTAACTTCTTAGCTTTGCTGACTAAATAACTTCAATCAATCGATAAATAACCCTGTGAATCAGTCTATAAGTTGATCAATCAGTCAGTTTCCTAATAACTATGCTTCATCAATCAATTTGCATCAAATCACTCTATTATTCTTTAAGTGAAGCAGTCTAAAAGTTGGTCAATCAGTTGGTCCCTTAAAAACTGTATTTCATCAATCACTCCATCAATCTTGAAGTCAATCAATTCACTTAAGCAATCAGTCATTAGTCAATCAATCAGTTAGTCAATCAGTCTGTAATCAAGTCAATCACTTATGGCTCACTTAGTTATTCAATCAGCAACACTCACACTCAATCCATCAATCAGTTTACATCTATAGTCTGTTTGCAGTATCCTCGTCAGTTACTCCATCATGCTTTAAGTCAATCTGTCAGTTGTTAAGTCTCTCAATCAATAATTCCATCTTTTATCCATCAGTCACTCAATCATTCATTTATCTATATCTATAGCTCTTTTAATTAGTCAATCAATCGCATCTACACTCCCTCAATCAACCATCATGCTTTAAGTCAATCAATCTGTCAGTTGTTCAAGCAGTCAGTCATCGGTCAATCAACCATTCACTCAATTAGCCAATGATCATCGTCTATAGCTCGTTTAATTAGTCAATCAATCGCATCTACACTCCCTCAATCAATCCACGTATAATCCCAATCTTAAAGTTCGTTCCATATTCCCAGCAAAAATCTTTCCCCAAGACGTTCTTAAGGCTTCAGCTGAGCTAACGTAAAATGTAACACAATCATAATTCTTGGCTTTTATCAAAGGACACCGAGAGCAAAAAGGGAAATGCTCATTAAACGGGCAAAATGACAACGGGACAAAAGCAGGAGACAAGAAAAGACAAGAGAAGAAAAAACATTAAAGGAAAAACAAGGCCGAAGTGCAGGAAATGTCAGCGTTGACAAGAAAATGCACTCGTTTCGCCAAAAGGATATACACTTGACACACACACGCACACACACACATACCATATGCTAATGTCTGCTGAGTATGTGTGTGTGTGTGTGTGTGTGTGCCCTCCGAGTGCTTGGCTTTTGCCCTACAACAAAAACAACAACAACAACACAAACAAATAGGGTGAATGTGTGAATAGGCGTTCGCTTTTAGGGCGTGGAGTAGGCAAACTGCAGCCGCAGCGACTTGGCCCAATGCATGGCAAAAAGTTCAAAGTTCAAGCAACAAACAAGGCCAACACACACACACACAAACAAAATTTTAAAAATTGTACAAATAATACAAATATTTTAGATATGAAAAAAGTTGCGGACTAAAATGAATGCAATACAACGTGGATAAACGGATTGATTGACTGATTGATTGATGTTGACAGCGTCACATTGAGTGTTATTTAGAATATATATTTATATACAAGCGGATAATATATACTGCTGCATACATGAATAGCAGTGCGATTGAGCTTTACATTTTGCATAACCAAAATTAATTGATAAAAAAATAGTTGCAAAAGATTTTAAAAAGAATCTTAAGATTAACATATTTTTTTATTTTAACTTACTTCAATTGAATTTATTATATTTTTTATTTAATTTGTATTTCCTTTTTGTTTTATTTTTTTAAATAAAATTTTTTATTTTGTATTTTATTGAATTTTTATACCCTGAACCCATTGAAAATGGGAAATCAGGGTATAATGTTTTTGTTGGAGGGCGTATGTATGTAACAGGCAGAAGGAGGCGTGGCAGACCCCATAAAGTATATATATTCTTGATCAGGATGACAAGCCGAGTTGATATAGCCATGTCCGTCTGTCCGTCTGTCCGTCTGTCCGTCTGTCCGTCTGTCCGTCTGTCCGTCCGTCTGTCCGTCTGTCCGTATGTATGAACGCGTCGTTCTCAGAACCTACAATAACTAGAGACTTGAAATTTTTTATATAGGTTCCTGTATATCACGAAAAGATCGAGTTTGTTTCAGAAATTCGATAACTGTTATCGTTTTTTTGTTATCGATTAAAAACGAAAATCTAAATTAAGCTATAAAATTCTATCTAATTCATCTTTATAGCTAGAGTCTTCAAATTTTACATTTAGTGTTATGTAAGCCTTACGCAATTTCGGTTTTTGTTAAATTTTGGATGCCACGCCCCCTTCGCCTCAAATTTGTAACTCCCTTATACCAAATACTAGAGACTTGTGCTTTGGCACATACATACATATGGATAACATGATGACGCCCAACAAGTTTGATCAAAATCGTTACTCTAGAAAAAAAGTTATTAAACATTAAATTTCCCATAGCATTGCCATGCAAAGCAGCCAAAGAACAGCTGATGCAACGACTTGCGCTTGTGAGTGCTTGCGCCTGTGTATGTGTGTGTGTATGTTTTGTTCGTAATGGACATATATACTTATGTATATTAAAGAAATAGAGATTGCTTGGAATTGCGGTTCTTCGCAGGGTTCAGGGTATACCCTAGTCGAGCGGTCTCGACTAGAGTTTTCTTACTTGTTAATTTTAATTTTTTTTTAATATTTTAGTTTAAGCTTTTGTTGCTTAATGTTTTATTTACTTTATTTTATTTTTACTTCATTTTCAATTTAATTTTTTTATTTAATTTTCAATACAATTTTTTATTTAATTGTTAATTTAATTTTTTATTTAATATTTTCATTTAATTTTTTATTTAATTTTAGCTACATCTTTTCTTTAATGTTTTATTTATTTTATTTTTTTTTAATTTTTGACTACATTTTTCATTAAATTTTCTAATACATTTTTAATTTAATTTTTAATTTAATTTTTAATTTAATTTTCAATTTTATTTTTGTTTTATATTTTTATTTAATTATTTATTTCATTTAAGCTAAATAAATAATAATTCTAACTAGAATATTTCCGCTTCGGCAAAACTATTCCAAATAAAATCTTTGCTTTTATGGCATTTTGCATTTGAGATTTGGTTCATAATGACAACATTTACCAAATGCCATAACTAACATGGCACACACTCACTCACTCACACACACACTCACATTCTCAGTTAAAGGTAGAAACAGTTGAGCTGCCAACTGACTCCGTTGCTGGCATGTTTCTGCGAGTGGCAGCCACAATTTCTTGACGTCGTAAATTCACGTCGATTTTTTTTTAGGCTGCTGTAGGTGGCGTGGGGCGTGGCATGTGGCATGTGGCAAAGGCAAACAATTTGAACGCTGTTTGCTCGTTATATGGCCAGTCATTTAATCAATTATGCAAAAAACGACGTCGACGACGACGATGTAACCGTAAAATGCTTGCCACGGCTACACGGCCATAGTTGCCGGATATTTCTTTCTGCAGAAACCCCAAAATCCCAGCCGCCCAACTCGCTCCAGTCCAACCGTTTGACTAGCTTTGGCTTTAGCTTTGGCTTTGGCTTCTTGCGTGCTTTTTTCGAGCCATAGGATGACGGCACGTTTACCTTGTACCGTGTATAAATAATTAATTGAATGTACAACAGTTTTGGCCCCCTCTCGCCTCTCGCCTCTCGCCTCCTGCCCAGCATTGTAGGTAGATAGGTGGACTTGGGACTTGGAGCAATCGGAGGAGTTACACGCTCTCGGCAGCTCATTGGGCAGTTAGGAAAGCACTTCGTTTAGCTGAATGGCGTTGCATGGATGCCTAAATGCCAGAATGAATGTGAATGTGAATGTGAATGTGAATGGCAGTGAATATCGAATCACACTCATTCATTCACTCAATCGCACACCGAATCGTAGGTGCCACATGTGGCAAATAAAATGCAAAATTGATTTAGCAAAGAACAAACGGAGAACGACGACAAACGGTTTCATTGCCTATGCAAGCAAAATGAACCAGTCGAGAACCAGAGGTGAACAAAGAACTTTGTTCATTATTGAATATTATTTGAAATTGAAGCTTAACTGATAAGTATCTTATGGCAATGCCAATCGTGTCGAATCAAACATTATTTGATTTATGAACTAGTTCATAATAGTAATTGAACTAGTTCCACACTTGATACACAATAAGTTATAGCTGAATCAAGCACTAAACAAAGCAGTGCAAACAGCATAGAAACACACAATTTCAAATGGTTCAGCAAATGAACTAGTTCCGAAAACTAATTTTATTTTCCCAACAACATCTGCAGAAGTAAGCAAGCAAAAAACGTTTGAAATTTACGCATAAAATGGAAATGAACTAGTTCCATGAACTTTGTTCATTACCTAACCAGGCTATAGGTAAATCGTGCTACGCAAAAGAATAACAATTTCGAGCTACGTAATATAAAACAAAAATGAACACACTTTCAAGTGGTTGCTCACATGAACTAGTTCCTTTGTTTTGTTTTTTGGTTATTTCCGTTTTTTTTTTTTTTTTTTTGCAAAGAGACAAGTTTAGAGTGCTCGAAATGAAAACCGTTTTGCATTTAGTTAGCCCCATTACCTTCCCCCCATTACCTTCCCCCCATTACCTTCAGCCCGGTTAGCTTTGACTAGTGCCGCTCTTGACACTAAAACGCAACTACAATTTGCATACATGGGCCATTGCGTTGCGTGTGTGTGTGTGTGTGGCAACCACTTGCACCACTTGCCCCACTTGCCAAGAAGCACTTGCAGCGCAACTGCATGAAGCGCCCAAAGTCTTCAAGTGGCGCTCTTAAAGCGCTGCCTCGTGTCCAAAATTGGGCAAGTTGGACAACGGCACGTAGCCGTGGAGCGTCGCAGCCAGCGGCCCAATTGGAGCTGCGATGCTGTGGGCCGGGCTGGGCGGAGTGATTTGCTTGGCATTTTCTAGTTCGTGGCTGTGGGTGTCAAATCTGTGCAAAAGATTCATTTCGACCAGTGGCAGCGGGCGGAGGCAGGGGCAGGGGCTGCGTTGACGCCTTTGCCATGTCAAAGCGTCGCCAAGCCAAAAATAATCTATGGCAATTGCATATGGCAGGCAATAAACTTGGTCAAGTCCAAAACAACAACAACAGCAACAACAACAACCAACGACGAACACGGCGGGCGGATGCCGTTTGCTGCTGCTGCCACAGCCCGAAACGAACGGAGCTTACCCCTCGCCCTCGCCCTCGCCCTCGCCCTGGCCCTGGCAGCCTGGCAGCTGCGTGGGCGTCTCCAGTTTTTCCTCTGCTGCAGTTACTTCTACGAAAAGTGCTCTTGACATGTTTTTATTAAAGTTTCCTCCTCATTTTTAATGCCCTGTACTCATAAAGTGATTTTACCACCCGAAAATATGGGGTATATGTGTGGGGATCTATATATATATCTTTATATCTATATATCTATATATCTATATATCTATATATCTATATCTATATCTATATCTATATCTATATCTATATCTATATCTATATCTATATCTATATCTATATCTATATCTATATCTATATCTATATCTATATCTATATCTATATCTATATCTATATCTATATCTATATCTATATCTATATCTATATCTATATCTATATCTATATCTATATCTATATCTATATCTATATCTATATCTATATCTATATCTATATCTATATCTATATCTATATCTATATCTATATCTATATCTATATCTATATCTATATCTATAGCTATATCTATCTAAGTTTGCAGGGTATCTTCTAGTCAAACCTAGTCTTGCCTTCTGCTGCTTTTCTTGGCCGCCTTGTTTGGCCATATGTCGACTGTTCGGGCCAAAAATGCACCAGAAACGAAAATAAAATTGCCTCAGTATATATATATACATATACATATATGTATATGTCTGTGTGTGTAGGAGGTATTTGGTGGCAGAGTTATGTTTATGTTGTGTGCGTGCACAGTTCATGGAATTGCTATTTGAGGCTTGCATTTTGCAACGCCAGCTGATGCTGAGCCAGGCCAACTAGGAGATCCAATCTGCAGTGGAGCTCAGTTGTCTTATTAAACACAGATTCAATTATTTATAATTTCAGAGATGCCAATATTGGGATAGGACTTAGTTCAGCTTCAGTTCAAGTTCAGCTAAATGAACCAGAGAAAACTTAACTTGACCCACATCAAACAGCGAAAAGTAATGAAAGCAGCAGAAGAACAAGTGAAAATCAATTAAACAAAACAAATTTCCCCAAGGTGAGCGAAAATAGAATGAAAAACGGAAAATAAACAGAGTCTTGAGCTTCGCCTTAGACAGGCGCATAACAGAGCGATTCAATTTACAGCTGTAAACTGAGAAATGTTAAGTGTTATGTTATTGAAAAGACTCTGTTAACAGAGTTCTAGAATAAATACCGAATATCAAGATACAAGAGTCAGACATAAGAGAGTGCACCTGGAAATCAGTGCACCTGAGCTGCACCCTGACTGCGGCTAATTGGCCAATTAGCAAACAAATCGATTTGGCCCGCTCATATTATATAAACGGAAAGTGTAGAAGCGGAGAGCTGGCCAATGAGTCATGAGCCGTGGCAAATGATCTCTAAACGATTTCCATCGGATACTGCAAATATTTCCAAGTCGCCTCAACGAAATTCCTTCGAATTTATCCAAGTTATTCAGGGAATTTCGTAGCGTAAATATCTCAATGGTAAAAACTTGAAACAATCAAAACAAAAACACAAAACGCCACAGGCTGAGTGGGGGGACAATGCGTACGGGTTAATCGTAGGGCAGAACCTACCCCAAAAGGCAGGAAAAACTCCAGTGGAAAACCCAGACGAAACCAGACCGAGGCAAAAAGCAAATACCAAAACAAAGTTATAGCTAAGCAAATAAGACAAAGGACACGGTTCCTGGAATGTAGCACCAAATTAACATAAATTCCGCTTTCCAAGCCAGGATCAACTGAGCGAGGCAGATGGAAGGCGCAAAGGAAAGTTAAAGGTAGAATGAGAGAACTACAGTAAACAAAGTGAAGCGACTGGAAGATACCCTAGAGTTGGCACTGTGAGATGAAAGTATTTATGGGAAATTTAATACAAATTAAATAATATAATAGTATATAATTATAGTAAAATAATATAATAATTATAAAATTATTATAAAATTAAATTAAATTATTTAAACTTATTTAAAAACAAAAATGGACAATGATAAAAGTATTATGTATATATATTCCTATTATATTATTTGCATCTATATTTGGCGTCAGATATGCCCGCTTGCGCAATGGACAGGGTATTGCGGCAAGCAGCGTGTTGCAAGCAGTTCAACGACGCGAAGGAGTCGCTAAAGGAGTTGGGCTTGGGGCTTGGGGCTGGTTCTGGCTGCTACTTGGCGCTGTGTCTATATCCATGTCCACGTCCACGTCCGTGTCCGTGTCCGTGTCCGTGTCCTTGTCTATGTCTATGGCCTGCGCCGTTCGCTGGTCGCAACTAGTCGTCGCACTTATATTTTTGCTATTCCCACAAGAAAAATCAATGGAATTGTTTGGTATATTGTTTGGGCCAGCAGCGGCAGTGTGTGTGTGTGTGGGTGTGTGTGTGTGTGTGGGTGTGGGCGGTGTCTGCCAAAATGCCTTTTCTCTTGATTTGTCTTTTCGCTTTAGTGGATATTTTTCTTTGCTCCTTTTGGCACTTGCTTTCGTTTTTGTTTTCCTTTTGCTTTTCTCATTTTTTTTTTTTTTTTGGCGACGACATCGGCGACAAATACTCTGTCTGCCCAGCCTCCCGACGCCCACGCCCACGCGCACAGCCCACCCTCTGCTAATGCTGTTGACTCGGTTGACATACTTATTGATGGCACTGTGCATGCACCACAGCCACGTGGGCGTGTGCCAAAGGCTGGGGTGTTGCGTCAACAGCGCTGAGAGGATATTGCTAAAATGCAACGAGGACAAATGGCAGCTGCTCAACTGCAGGCACTGTAAATAATACGATGTGACCAGCAGCGAATGCAACAAATTCCTAATGCCAAAAGCCGCAGCTTAAAGCTCTATAAATTCAGTATATACTTATATATATATATACATATGTATATATTCCGCAATAATTTTATTTATTTTGTTTTTTTTTTTTTATTTCATTTGAGCCATAAAAATAAATAAATGCTAACCGCAATGCCGCATTTTACTAATTGAGCTTATTAAATGATTAACGGTAATTAATAACAGGCGTCATACATAAATATACGCGCATAATATGCACACACATACTCCCTCTCTCTCTCTCTTTCTTTTTTTTTTTTTTTGCATAGCGATCAGGAACCGTTACAGCATCCAAGCAGAATTCACTTACCTCTCACACTCTATCTTGCTCTCTCTCTCTCTCTCTCTCTCTCTGTGTGTGTGTGCTTATCACAGCAAACGACGCGTCGCCGAAATGTAGATGTCGACGACGGCAGCGGCAGAGCCCAAATAAATGGATGTTGTTGGCCCACTGTAGCCGCTACATGGCCGCCGCTGCAGCAGTAGCAGTAGTAATAGCAGCAACAGCAGCAGCAGCTCTAGCAAATGTAACAGTAGGCGGCACACAAAATAAGCTGTAGAAAATGTACTAAACGGCCGCATGGGAATATCTTTGCATTTATCAAACGGCAAACGGTCGGCGTCGCAGTCGGCGCAGACACGTGAGAGCGCCAAGCTGCGCAGGCAAAAGCAAAGGCAAAAAAAATAAAACAAAAACAAAAAACACACTTTTTGCTTGCCTGCTGCTGCTGCTGTTATTGCGGTAGTCGTTGTTATTCAGGCTTCTCTCTCTCTCTCTCTCTCTCTCTCTCTCTCTCTTTCCACAGTGCACAATATATAAAAAAAACGGTAAATTTTTGCTTTGCCTTTAGTTTTGTTGCTAATTTTTGGTTTTTGTTCCTCTTTTGGGTCGATTTATTGAAATTTGGTGTTAACTTGCTTGAAATTCATTTAAGATTTGCCAATTTGCGACACTTGGAAACTGGCAAACAGCTGTTGTTTCATGTTGTTGTTGTTGTTGTTGTTGCTGCTGCAGCTGCACTGCACTTGTTGTTGGCGGAGATGCGCGCTGTTAATTTCGTTTGCTTAATTTCACAAGGCATCACAGAAACAAAAACAAAAGTACACTCACACACAGAAACACACCTTAAGGTGTTTAAACAAAAAAAAAGCCGTTACATATGGTATTTATAATATTAACAATAATTTAACAACTAGTCAAAAGCAACGACAACGACGACGGACAACAACAAACGCTGAACGACGCGACCGCGACACGGACACAACTTGACGGCTGGTGAAAAACTGCTCTTTCCCAATAAGAAAGAGAGTACAACACACGTCGAGTCAGCCAGCGGCGACGGCGGCAGCTACGTCGACGTCGCAGCTGTCACGCGCGCTGCTCGTTGCTGCTGCTGTTGTTGTTGTTGTTAGTTGCGTTCTATGCTTTTGTTGTCGTTATGTTTTTTCTCCTTTTTTTTTTTTTTTGCTTCTTTGCGTGCGTTCGAGAGCAAGAGAGCGCCGTCGCTCTCAAGCTCGCTCAACAGTTGTTTGTGCTAACAGCGCTCTGTTAGTTAACAGAGCTCTGCAACGAAGGCTACTAGAATAACATACAGACAAATGCATGCAAGCTGTTAAAGTGTTTAACTGTTATTGTTGGGTTCTGTATTAGTTGAAGGGCATTAAATATTATGATGAAAATGTTATTGAGTGGAGATAATTATTATATTTTAGGGTATGTTCAGATTTATGTCAAGGGCTTACTAGAGAGTTTTTTAATTATCGGTTTAAGTAGAGACAGAGTATGAAAGGGGGAGAGAGATATAGATCAAGGATCAGATAAAGGGAATGAGTGAGAGAGAGAGGCTAAATTAGAAAGACAAAGAGGAAACTACAGAATAAAGGAGCATATAAATATGAAGAGAGAAGTAGAGAGAGAGAGAGAGAGAGAGAGAGAGATGGTGATAGAGACAGAGAGAGAGAGAGAGAGAGAGAGAGAGGGAGAGATGGTGATAGAGAGAGAGAGAGAGAGAGAGAGAGAGAGGGGATATTTTTATAGGCTAAGCCTACATCTAGAAATCTATAGAAGATATGGGAAATAAATCCATATTTGAACCCTTATATATAAAACTTCTTCTCTAGAGAGGGGGAGAGAGATAGAGAGAGACATAGAGCGAAAGAGAGAGAGAGAGAGATATTTTTATAGTCAGATGAACTGGAAAAACGAGATTTGAACCCTTCAGTTTAAAGTCTCATATGTAAAACTTGCCCTCTCTCTCTCTCTCTCTCTCTCTCTCTCTCTCTCTCTCTCTCACTCGAGAGAGAAAGAACTGATAGAACAGTCAACTTGAATGGTCAGCCAGGGGTGGCGACCCTTGAGCCCTTTTGGCTTGAGGAGGAGCTTCACGGTCTCAACACTGTGTCCTGGCCATGTCGTCTGGCTGACAACAATTAACGGCATTCCGATGTGTCTGGCCGCTAGCAGACTGACGGGAAATTTCAAAAATTTCAATTCACAAAAATTCACAGGAATGCGCCCATGCACACATGTACTAGATACGTACTGTGTCCTGTGTCCTGTGTCCTGTGTCCTTTTGTCAAGCGCCTACGAATTGCACAGCCCCGCCCGCCACGCCCCGCCGTCTGGGCAGGTGCAGGTGTGTGGCTTACCTGCCGTCCGACTGGGCCCGAGTTAGGGTTAGGCTTGCGTCCTCTCTGGAGTTGCAATGGAGCCTTGTCAAGCTTTCAAGTTTTTGATTACATCAATTAAATATCCTTTGGTCCTGGCAATCAGCTTAATTGCTTCATATGTCCCGTCATAAATTGCTCCAAGCTTTGTCAACTGCGATTTCGAATCTTCAGCAAACACTCCCGAGGGAATTGGCTCAAAGGCTGCCAAGTCAAGAACTCGAAGCTCCTTCGACTTTATGTCCTTCGCATGCATGCGTTATTTACAGTTAAGATGGAAGCTATCTCCTTACTCCTGCAGCTCAATGTAGAAACTATTAAATTTTTGAAAATTACTTCTGAATTTTGGATTATATAGCCAAGTCCTGTACTATAGAAATGTCGAAGCACAGATGATGAAGTCAGGATGGAACCCAATTGTGCTTAGGGAAATTATCGATTTTCGTTCTCTTGACACGTCTTGAGTTAGTTCATCTAGTTCCATTTGATTCATTCTCGTTTTGGGTGGAGAAGAAAAGGGTTTTTATAGGGTTTTCCCGTCAAATATATAGAATAACCTTTGGATCACGAAGGTTAAGTAGCTAAATGGAGAAAGAGAGAGAGAGAGAGAAAGAGAAAGAGTAATTCAGCAAGTATCTCAATTAAAATCTCTCGCCTCTTCTATGTCCCACTCCACTTGCATCTTTCTCTTTTCATTTCTCTCTCGTTCCTTCTCTCTTCATCTGTTTCTCTTTTTTTCTGTGTCCTCTGTTTTTCTATCTCTTTTATGTCTCCTTCTCTCGTCTTCTGTTTTACTCTGTCGCTCTCCCTGTCTCTCGCTTTATCTATCTCTTGTTGTCTCAATCTCTTTTTTTATTCTCTTTCTCTTTCCCACTCTCTCTTGTTCTTCCTCAATCTTCCTTGCTTTGTCCATCCGCCTTCCTTGTTCCCCCTTTCTCTCTCTCGCTTTCTCACACTTTACTTTTATATTCCCTCTCTCTCCCACACTCTTTCTTTCTCTCTCTCTCTCTCTCTCTCTCTCTCTCTCTCTCTCTCATTCTCTCTTTCTCTATATATTTTCCTCTCATTTTCTCTCTCTGACTCTGTGCCTCTTTCTCCTCATATCTTTCTCTCTCTCTCTCTCTCTGCCTCTCTCCATCTATTACTTTTTCCTTTTCCTTCCCCTTCCCTATCTCCTTCACCCATAAGTGTCTCTCTGTTTCTCTCTCCCTCTCTTCCTCGCTGTTCTCTTTCTGTCTCTCTCTCTCTCTCTCTCTCTCTCTGTCTCTCTTCTTCTCCCTAGATCACTCTCTCTTCTGCTTCTTCTTTTTCTCAATTTCTCTTCGACCATCTGTCTGTCTACATATCTCTCTCTCTCCCTCCCTCTCTCCCTCCCTCTCTCTCTCTCTCTCGCTCTATCTCTCTTGCCCAAAGTTTGCTCATGAAATCTCAGCAGCTCTGGAATAGCGTCTGCCCGACTGACCACAACTTGAACAGCAACTATCCTCGCAATCCTTGGCAGCACAAGGCACATTATCCTTAAAAGCTTGTAAGACGCTGTGGCCGTAACAAAGTTAAAAGCAACTAAAATAGACACCTGGGACACCTGGGCAAAAGGGGCGGACAGTGGCCGGGTGGGCGGGTTAGCAGCTGCAGCCGCCTGGCGTCTGTCGAGTGGCTCAGAGAGTGGATAGCCGGGCTAAATAAGTGCAGCTCAGTTCAGCTCGTTGGCCAATCCAGTGCCACAAAATTTATTGACTTTGTCGTACTCAACGTCCTTGGATGTCCTACGCGCTGTCGCTGCGCCAGGGCGGTGCCGCTGTGTGCGGCATGGAGTTGCCTGCAGTTGGCAGCTTGTGGCAGGCGGCTGCTTACGAGCCTGTCTTAATAATTTGGCATCTTGCTAAATTAAAACTAAAATCCGGCCACATAAATCTTCAGGCCCAGCCGCATGATGAGCATCAACTTTGTTGCTGCTGTTGCTGCTGTTGTTGCTCCTGCTGTAGCTTAGCCGTGCCGTTGGCATTTACAACTTGGCTGGGCATTTATGCTGTTGTTTATGGGCACATGTAATCAGTGACGTTCAAGCGTGCCACAGCCTCACCTGGCTACAGAGCCAACGGTCACTCGCTTCATTTGCTGTCCCCTCGTCCTGTCGTCCTGTCGTCCTCATGTCCTGGCATGCCATGTCACCGACACTTGCCCACTTCAACGTGGATGACTATGTTGTGCTTCATGCATTATTGTAATTGCAATATACTGCGCTTGATTTTAACCTTATCCTTGTTGCTGCTGTTGTTGTTGCTGTTGTTGTTGCTGCTGAAGTGTCCTTGTTGATGATCCGTGTGCGCTCTGATGGATGCTGATGCATCAAGTGCTTCAGTGTTAAATCATGAAAGCTATGCGAGCGACAGCTATGCAGGTGCTTCATAGCCAGGGTGTGTGTGTGTGTGTGTGTGTGTCTGAGTGTGTGCGTGTGTGTGTGTGTGCCTATGTGTGCGTGTGTTAGGAATTCACTCGAGAGGCCAGACTTGATGGCTTCTCTATTCGGCATGCCAAAATCAATTGTAGTTGCCAAACAATACTCGTTTTGCGGCGATTCTTTTAAAAGCTCATGTTAAATTTGACATGAAGTTAATTTTTAAATAAGAGACTTAAATAAGAGACTTATAGCATATAGACAAGACGGCTTCTTAGTGCCAGAGTTAGGTAAGCTTACTAAGTTTTACTCTAGAATCAAAGCCATTCAAGCCTTCCAGCTGGAAGTTCATGTTAAATTTGACCTCATGTTAAGTTGATATATATATAATATGCACAACATTTAATAATATGACCGTTTCTTAGTGTCAGAGTTAAATAAGCTAACTAAGCTATAGTCAGCAAGCCAAGCATTCGAGCAGTCAAGCTTTCAAGCTGCAAGTTCATGTTAAATTTAACAGCAAGTTAAATGATATATAACAGATGTATAACTTTGGACAACAAGTTGACCCATAATTGTAAGATTATTATTATATTTGAAGAAACTGAGTTAGCTTTAGTTAGCAAGAAAAAAGCTGCAAGTTCATGTTAAATTTGACAGCCAGTTTAATCACTGCATATAAAAGACTTACAGCATTTTTAAGCATGTTGATCAATAAATTATTTATATAAATAAACTAACTGAGCTTTAGTCAGCAGCCTTCCAGCTGCAAGTTCATGTTAAATTTAACAGCAAGTTAAATAAAAATATAAAAATATGTATAGCACTTGACAGCAATTTGGCACATCTCATAGTTAAATTTATGTCATAGTTAAATAAGTCAGCTTTACTCTGAAAACCAAACCATTGAAGCCATCCAAGCTGCAAGTTCATGTCAAATTTGACAGCAAGTTAAGTTTCTGTATATACAAGACCTGCAGCAAGATCTATAAGGATCAATAATAGTCAGATAACTGTCACAGTTAAATAAGTGAACTCAGCTTTACTCAGAAAGAAAAACCATTCAAGCCTTCCAAGCTTCAAGTTCATGTGAACTAGTTTTTGGCTCAACTGATTTTATGAGAGCTTCTCAAAAGGTAAAAACTTGTTTAAATTTCAACCAGCAGCCAACTGTGCTGCGATAAAAACAATCAAATGCTTTAGCCTAAGATGATTGAGGTGGCTTAACCTTCAAACATTTCGAGCTCGTTCAAGACAACAGGAGGCAATGGGAAGCAGCACCTTGATACCAAATGTGGTCACGCAGTGCGCATAAACAACGACAGCCGCGTAGAAGTTATAAAGGCAACAACAACAACAACAACAGCAACAACAACGATAGCAAACGGCAAAATGCGTCATTTAGATGGGCGTACAGTTCAAGTGGGCGTGGCACGGCGAAGTACCCATTGCCGCAATGGCGCAACTGAACTATAAACCATAAGAAAAAGACGTGCGAAGTGATAAACATGAAATAGGCAAAAGATTCGGCCAACAAAAACAATTGGTGGCCCTGCGCAATGGCCGTGAACAAGTGGAACTAGTTCAAAGTGAACTTACAAAGGAATGAAGAAGGCTAATAGAGCAATTAACTAATTGAGTTGTATTAGAGATAGCTAAAGATCAGTTGTAAATGGCCTTATAAAATGAACCAGTTCATATGAACCATTAAATATGTAATTTAATGATTTATGAAGGCAATTAACTAATTGAGTTGTATTAGAGATAGCTAAAAATCAGTTGTAAATAGCCTCATAAAATGAACCAGTTCATGTGAACCATTAAATATGTACTTTAATGATTTATGAACTTAATTTGATTTCCTCTGTTTACTTTATGAACTATGAGTAAAAGTTATTGACTAGTTCATTTCAACATCAAATGAACTAGTTCACTCTTGTTGTCTAGTTCCATACATATGTATATAGATATATTCATATAAATACATTTCTATACAGCCAAGAAAAGAAAAGGCACGTACCTTCCCATGCATTCCTATACAATAATGAACTAGTTCCGTCGCTCCAGGACGCTCGCACGCTATTGAACAACTCATATACACGGCACAAACGTAGGCAGCGCATGTAGCGAGCATATGACAGATTATTTCTAGCATATGTAGGACGTGGCAACGGTGTCCCGTTTCCTGCTTTCCCGCCACAGTGCCCCGTGTCCTGTGAGCTGTGTCTGTGCGTGCGCGGGACTTGGGTGCGAATGTTGTCCACATACACTCGTGTTCGCAATGCGCGCTACGTGTACTATAACTACCTACTGCCTCGCTACTCATTACAAATGAAAACCAGGCGAATGAAACACCTGTGCCAAGGCACTGACAGCAACAACAACAACAGCAACTGCTTCAAGTAGAACATCAGGCATTCAAGATGGAACTGGCAAACGATGTATTGTTGGGCCATTAGAGTAACTTTTGCAGTCAGGCGAGGCACAGTGGGGCCAAGAACTCCAACGAGGTTGATTGAAAGTGCAAATATTCTCTATATATATTATGTATATTATATTCAAGCTAAAAGGATTTTTTAGTTATTTTTCGAAAAATGTTCAAGTTCTGGTTTCAGTTTGGTCATCTGGCACCACTGTGCGTGAGCTCACACATAAACAACAGCGCGAATTGGGCAATGGAACGTGATATAACAGAGCAGCACGGAAGCCGTGCAGCCAGTGGCTGCCAAAATTAATCAGAGTTTCAATCAAACATAAAATAAACGCTGAGATTTGATATGACAGGCCAGTGCTTTGGGCAGGGCAACAAAAATGTGTTAAGTGCCACATGACAAACGGTTGACAGGATGTGGAACGCTGCCGGAACACTGAAACACTGGAACACTGGGTGTCACCCTTGCATCAATGCCAATTTATTGTATTCCATTTCAGTTGCAGTCGCCTCTCGGCTACGTTTTATGAAATGCGAGCAGTGTGGAGTGGAACGGTGGCATTTGAAATGAAGCGGATATCAGCGAATGAAACAGTGGCATGTGCAACAGCACTGAAAACTATGCTATGGTATTATGTGAAATGTCATATGCATGAATGGATGATGGAATAACAGCATGTGGAACAATGGACATGGAACAGTGGCATTGGGAACAGTGATGTGTGGAACAGCAAATAAATTTATATAAGTAGGAAAGACTTTTAAGTGGCACAATCGGAAATGAGACTGAGAGTGCCTGGAACAGTGGTAAATGGAACACAAATTAGGAAGCACTTGCTATGGCACGGAGTCAGAGTGGCAGAGTTGTAGAAACAAACATATATGTAAACGTGACATATGGAACAGTGGCGAATGGAACAATGAAAAGTGGAACAGTGGTATTGAGTGAAACAGACCAGCTGTCAGAAACGGGCTAATGAAATGGAGGCAATGGAAACAGTAGTAAATGAAACGGATCGAGTAACAGAGTTCAAACATCATATGGAACAGTGGAATATGAAACAGCTGTCTTTTCCTTACAATGTCTGGCTGGCTGATCCCTAAATCTGGACAGGTTGATCTGCTTGCTTGGGGCCATCTTTCAATCTGCTCGACCTACCTCTCCCTCTCTCTCTCTCTCTCTCTCTCTCTCTCCGTTTCTCCCTCTCTCTTCCTCTCTCTCCCTGTGTCATCCAATTACACGGGCTGAAAATTTGATTTAATGCCAAAGCGTGCGTGTGTGCGTGTCATGTAGACACGGTAATTTTTCAGGCAATTACACCAGGCAGGTAGACAGGGAGGCTGTGCCTGCCTGCCTATCACCCCCAAGGACTCCCATACACACACATGATACATTTCACCTGCAAGTAAAATATTATTCAAAAATCAGTTACGCCCCCGTCTTGAGGCGCATGGTGAAAATTTATTAGACCAGGCATTAGAAGGGGACAAGCGCTGCATTACTCCAACCCCCACCCCAACCCCAACTCCCACCCAGCACTTAAGAAATGTGAAAAGAAATGAAGGAAAATAAAGCGAAAAGAGGAGTAGAGAAAAGAAAAGCAGAGGGAAGAAACCCTTTCCAATTCACATTCGCTTGGCTTTATAGAACTACATTAAGAAAATCACTCGAAACTCCGCTCGGCAGCTGCTGGTCGAATTGAATTGAATTTATGGCTGCCCCGATACCCCTGAGTGACGGTGCGTGTGTGAGTGAGTGTGTGTAAATAGGTGTGTGTGTGTGTGTGTGTCGCGTGGGCGTGTCATTAGCAGCACCGAAGCGGGCTGCTATTAAGCAGCAGCAACGTCAAATGTTTTATTGCCTGTGTTTTCTTTTTGTTCAGCCGTGAGTTATGCGTGGGCCTCAACACGGGATTTACATTACGGCGTACGTCGCGAGCTTGAGAAATTAGCAGCAATCCCTTCACTCAACCCGTGCCCAGCATCCTTTTCTCTCACTCAAATTAAGCTCTGCCGCATGTCCTTGACTCATATGAAACCAGTTTTTACAGCAAAATACTGTTACGCTGCCGTTATAAATGACATTATTTCAGGTTGTTTCGAAAAAAATAAACAAACATATCTTTAGATCTTACAGTTACAAGAAATTGCTATTTATCTATGAGAGGCTTTAAGCTTCATATGGGAAAGGACTTGCTTAATGAAGTGAAGACTTTGGGAATTGGAGATAAAAAACCTTATAATTTTTTAATATGCGCCTCTAATGGGCGTGGAAATATCTGTTTAATCTTAATCTGTAAAAACCTGATATAAAAACTATATCTTTTTTAGTTTCTGAGTTAGGATCATCAAATAAACATAGCTTTCTTGTAGGTTCCTATGAGATATACAAATATATATAACATATATATAATCTGTTATACAAGACCATATACATATGTAGCGCTATAATATACATCTATATCAGTGCAGACGATAATAAAAATTATTTTTAAAAAATAAATGAATAAAAAAAATCCTGCTACTTTTTGATTATATCTCAGTAAATATATATATATATTTTCTCTTATCATTTCCCTAACTTAATATATATATTAAATATATTGAAGTTAAACTTAATTTTTAATGAAATCCAAAATATTTGCATTATTCTAAGCGCGAGCGGCATTTGCGTAACTCACAATTAGGACATGAAACGGGCCGTAAAGTCTGACAGCTTCCGCTTTATGGCGACTGTTTTTCGTCTGGCTTGGCTGGCCCTTCGCTTACGCTTTTTAATAAGCAGCTCACATCAAAAACAAAATCAAGGCATTTTTGTTTGGGCGTATTCAAAAAATGAAATTTTCTGGGCCATTGTCTTGGGCAGGCTTGCGCAGAGACGGGCAGGGCGGGCTGCTGTTGCTTTTGTGTTGGCTGACTTTAATGAAATTAGATTGATTTTTATGCTGACGTCCGGCGGACTTCACTTTTTTACGACTACTTATTCATCAAGTTGAGCGACTGACTATATAATTTAATTTTTGTGTGTAGTAAAAATAAATTTTTGATAGATGCGTTTGCGCTCGGCCAGCTGGTACGCTTCGCTCCGTTTTACGACACGGCGCCAGGTGAGCTGTGCCTGAGCCATGCCGTAGTCGTAGCCTTCGCCTCTGCCTTGGCTTGGCCCCACAGCTGCGTAAGTTTGGAGTGAGCTTATTTACGATATATTTTTTCGTTTTGGGCGACGCTGAAAGGTGTGCGGCGTGGCTACAGCTTTATGGCCACCAGCTGGCAATCGCGGCGAGTGTGTGGAGAAAAGCGTTGCATACGCTTAGGCGCTCCCCGAGATTAAAGTCATCCACAGTTAACACTTGACAAAATTATTAAACTTTATTAACCTCTGCAGACAGCGTGCATTGCCAGAGCCCCATAAATTGTCCCGCATTGCAAAGACAAAGCACATTCAGCGTACGGCACATATGAGCAGTAGCTTGCGGGGTAGCTGAGGGGTAGCTGCGGGGTAGCTGAGGGGTAGCTGCGGGGTAGCTGGTGCTGCACTGCAGCCAATTGGTACGCGCCAGCCACTTGTAAATTATGGCCCCAGTCGCCAGCGACAACGACTACGACGATGACTTTGACTTTTTCAGTGGAGCAGGTAGGGGACGGTGGTAGGTGGGAGGTGGTAGGTAGGAGCCGTGCAGCGACATTTTTGGCCAGCCATTGGGGGACAATCACTTGTGGCTTTAAGATATTTGCCAGCTGCGCATTTTGCTGCAATGTATTTGAACTTTGGCTTCCGATTCGAATCCCTAGCCAAATGGATTGCTTAGCGTTGCCAAGTGCCCCTGTTGCCATTGGAATGGATAACAATGGATCGATAGCTATGCCGATAACTATCGATGAGCACATAAAGTTGAGATTTGTGAAGCAAAAGAATTTATTATCATTTAGAATAACTTCATTTAAGGTAACTATGTACGATTTTAGCATATTAGAGTCTGATAATGTTCGACAAGCGATTATATATAATTGAGAGATTTATCGATAGATAAATAGAGTAATATACTGCAGCGTAGTTCTCTCTCTCTCTCTCTCTTCCTCACTCTCTCTATCTTTCTCTCTTTCTCTATCAGTATTCCAAGCTACTTTAAGCGCTAATAAAAGCTGTTTCACATCGATAACTTTTCGATAGCTTTGAACGCTGCCAAACAATAGCAATAAGAATCCAAGTCGAAGTCATACAAAAAGTATGATTCAATAGTTAAATAGATTTAATATGCAATTAGCTTTAGGTCGTCATTCATATGTGCGCAAAACTATCGATAACAGTCCAGTGATCGATAGACTAAAGTACAGAGCATGCCCACTGTACTGAACAGACTTGTCGCCCCTAGCAGTAGCTGCCCTGGGCACTCACTTTCATTTTGTTCAGCACACCAACCCCTCCCTCTCACACACCCCCTCTCACACACCCCCTCACACACACCCCCTCACACACACAGCTGCGTATGCGTTTGCAAGTGAATGTGTGAAATTTGTGCCATAAATTTGCACATTACACGAAAAGTTAACACGAATTACTGTTGTAAGTGAGCAAAAATTACAATTGTGCAGCACGGGGTCTCGAGCACAATGCAGGGGGCACGCAGACGGCCAAACCGACAAGGCGACACAGAGACCGAGAGAGGGACAGAGAGAGAGAGAGAGAGAGAGAGAGAGAGAGAGAGAGAGATAGGACTCTGTGTATTGAATGTCCATAAATTTTAAAGAATTTAAGAGTTAAGCTGCTGACAAATATATGAGAGCTGCCTGAAAATTACTTAAGTTCCACAGCTGACAATGCGCCATAAATACCTAGGGCTTATGCGGGTGGATCGAAGCACTAAACCTTGAAAATCTATCGAAAGTGGAGAACTGAACTGGGGAACATTGTTTCCAAATATATTTTGTTTTATAAGAGTTTATTTGAAGTTTTAAAAGTAAATGATGAATATAGAGGTACTATATCATTACGAATTGGTCAAATGGAGGCTGTTAAAGTTATCGATAACTCTCAGCTGCCGATATACTCAATTAGATGACCTATCGGTGGCCTGGGTTAATTCTTGGACATCTTTTGATAATGGCTTCTAGAGTCTTATCAATTGCTTGCATTATGCTTTCAACACAGAACTCGAGTCGGGACGATTTCTGAAAAATGCCTAACTTTTCCATCAGTAATCAATCGAAACGTTCAGTGCCCATCATCTGTTTTGAATAATTATCACACACATCCGGCTGGCAATAGCTTATTCAGAATTTGAATAATAATTGATGGCCCTAATGGCTTCTGCTGGCTGTGCCATAAATAGGTATTGGCCATTGGGGCTGTTGGCCGAAAATAAACATGAATAATACGAGTATGGCTTTGTCGTGTGCAGCTGGGCACCATTTTGGGGTATTTGTGAATCAGTCTCTGGCGAAGTGAATGCATTTGGCATTTTGTGGTCACTTTGTGGCATTCGAATGCATTTAGCCTGATCGCCAATCGCAAATCGCTTTTGGTGCCGCTTTGCTGCCGATTTGTGCACTCTCTGGCATTTGGCATGCAATTGTGGCCAAAAGCACTCCATGACCGACTATTTACAATCAAATTGATGGTCGGCCATCGGTAAGGCGACTAGCCGAACACCAATGCCCAGAGTCGAACCCCAGCCAAATTGTGTATGGCAACAGCACGCCACCCAACTGAACAACAGAAAATTTACAATTAACTCTTTAGCAGCTTTCGTGGGTATTTGCAAATTTGAGTGGATTTCCATTAAAATGTTGATAATGGGATGATATGTGGGCGAGTAATGCTTTATGGGGACTGTTTGACTGTTAAGTAGCTTAACATATGTTTGATTAACATAAGTGCGATTAAAATGCTTTAGATTAACATATTTGTAATTAACGTACACACTTGCTCTTAACATATGTAAACTTAACATACTTATACTTAACATACTTGTACTTAACATACTCATACTTAACATAAGTAAACTTAACATGCTTATACTTAACATACTCATACTTAACATACGAATACCTAACCTACTTTTACTTTACTTAACATACCTTAACTTAACATATGTTAAAATTGTTAACATACTTATGCTTGACATATTTCAATTTATTCAATGCTTATACTCAAGGATAGTACATGAGTTATAGTCGACTTGGTCTCTTGTAAACTTCAGCACAGACATGGATGAGACATTTTAAAAGCTCTCCTCAAAACTTCAATTCAAAATCTTGACAGTCGCCAATTTTCTAAAAAAAATATATACCAAATATATATAGCCCTCGCTTAACGCTTATAAAGAGTCAAGTCGGGCGGTGCTGCTCAGCGTATTTATAAGCATTTTGTATGCGTCTCCGCAGAGCTCGTATAACAATATAATTGTTTTTTTCTTTTTTTTTTTTTTTTTTGTTAAGAAAAAATATGGAATAAATATGGGAAAAGTATGGCTGCTTTATAAAATATTTAACGTGCTTTTCATTGTCTCGATGGTCGTTGTTTCGACTGCTCGTTGCTCTTGTTGTTTGTCTGTTTATGTGAATACATTTTATTACACATGTGCTTTTGTTTATGCGACGCAAAAGTTAATGCAACATAAAATTTTCGTTTTTTATTTATCACTTGATGTTCGTCTTCTTCTTTTCTCTTTTTTTGGGAGGATGTCCCGTCCCGGGGGAGCGCGGGCTGAGAAAAAAATAGACCAAAATCAAAGGGAAATACAATAAAAAAATAAATTTATATAAATATATACACATATGGAGGAAGGACATGGCAAGCACACAATAAAACTGCCACACACACACACACTCGCACACAGTCAGAGAGGTGGCATAAACCACAGACGTGGCACGGCGCGCCACGCCCACAAGGCCATGCGCATTCATATATCACAAATATGCTAAATCAGCATATTTGCGAGTTTATTTACAAGGACATTTATAAAAATTTACGGCCGTGCCGTAAATTGCAGCCGCCGGGCAGGTCTTGAGATTTATGCCTCGCCGATTATATCAAAAGGAGGCCCGTACGACCACCCGCCCGCCCTCTCTCTCTCTCTCTCTCTCTCTCTCAATCGGACTCTTTCACACTCGCATCTGCTTATCGCAGCGATTTCTCACATAATTCAAAAGTCGTTGCATAAAACAAGGGCTGCCAGACGTCTGAAAAGAAGTTGAGCCGGGTCAAGCCACGCGATGCGATGCGATGCGATGCGATGCGAGTTTAGGGAGCGAAAGATGTGACCCAATTTAGATAGGGTTAAGTAGGCGTGACTCGACTCGAACGGCAAATATTTGTGGAAATCGGTTAGGGCTCATCTATCATGAGCGGAGTGGCTGAAAGGAAAATGAAAACTGTTATACTGACCTATTTACAGTATTCGATAATTAAAGTTGAGTATATAAAACAACTGTTATACTGCTATAAGTTGTGAAGCTAAGGATAAAGAGCAATTAACATTAGATCGTAAGAAAGTGTTATAAAGCTTGAACTGTTATAACTATTCACAGTGAGCACGATCAATAAATAAATCAAAATAGAAATAGCACACAGATGAAAGACACTTAATTTGAATATTATTTACATTCTGATGAACTGTTATATTGTTATAATTATTTTATTCTGTTATAAAGTTATAAATTTCTTATACTGTTATATTTTCATTTATCTGAGCATAAACAGTTAAAAGAGACTCAAAATTTATTTATAAATAATAAACTGTTATACTGGCATACTGTTTTTTTTTTTTTAAGTGAGCTTCAGAATAACTTGCATATAACCAATCTAGAATGTACTCAAGCGAAATAGATATATTCATTCTACTGTTATACAGTTATACTGTCTTACTGTTATACTGTCTTACTGTTATACTTTCTTACTGTTATACTGTTATACTGTCTTACTGTTATACTGTCTTACTGTTATACTGTCTTACTGTTATACTGTTATACTGTCTTATTATTATACTGTCTTGCTGTTATACACTGTTCTACAACTCGCTTAATCATTCAAATTTATGCATTCTATGAGGCTTGCATTATCAATATATACATAGTCCATTTTAATATAACTTTCTTCATGGCTTCCGCCCTGCATACAGCTGTCTGAAACTCCCGCTAAATCTATTCATTTGTTTGGCTAACTTTGGAGCGACCTTCTCAAAGAGTCAATGGCTGCCACTCAAGCCACTCTAGCCACTCTAGTCACTCTAGCCACTCTTGCCACTAACCCCCGGGTCATTCATCATTGATTACTGTCATGCTTCATCTTCGTCTGTGTCTTCATCTTAAATCAATTTTGCGCTGCGTAGCGGAGCTGAGCTTTAGTGGCTGCTGCTGCCACTGCCGCTGCAGCTGGTGCATGGTGTGTTTGTAACGGTACAGCTGTACCGCTGTGCCGTTACACAAATATCATTGGCGTTAATCCTTTTCTACATCATCAAACAATTTCATCAAATAAATCTAAAGTGATTTGTATTTGTCACACAGTTTTCAACTGCTGCTCTGACTGACGAGTCGCGCTGCATGCCCCCTGGCATTGCTATTGCCAACATGTCTACAGCATTTTCAGCTTTGACTTCAGCTCCAACGCCAACTCCGACTCCGACCGGGTTCTCCAGCTGCACGCTTCGTCTGTTTTTAAACGCTGTAGCATTTTATTTATTTTACTTGACTTTTTTTTCAGCTTTTACTTCGGTTTCTTTTTTTTTTTTGGTTTTTATTTTGGTACGTTTTTTGCGCTGTTGCGCTGACTGCTCGCTGATTGACTGCCATTGCCGGAGTCAGCTGCCCCGGCAACCAAAAGCCGTGCCACGACGTACCCACATCCCGGCGGCGGCAGCAGCCGGCATTTGCAGCATGTTTACTTTGCTACATTTCTCATTTAATGCTTTGGCAATGACGTTGACTCGCCGGCTCTGGCGGTGATTGAAAAGTTTGTTTTAGCATCCCACTGCACGAGTGCCGAGTGTAACGAGCTGCACTCTCGCCTCAAACATGGCTGCGGTGCGGCCACAGCTTACTGCTTTAAGACTCCCAATCAAAAATGTTTACAGCAAATAATATAATATTTACGCTGCATAATTAATAATAATATTACTATACGACCATTCAAATAACATAAAAATGGGCCAGGATATTGCCTCAACTTCAACTTTTATTTGCCATATACAACTGCCTCAGCTGGCAAGCGAAATCGAAGCTTCGAACCTCGACTTTTCTGGGTCTTCTTCCATACAGGTTGCTATGACAGCTATAGTTTCTTCATTACCAGTCAAACATCGCCTGTATGTTGGCTGACTCAACTTCTATTCAAACTTTGCAGCTGTGCAACAAATTGCCTGCGCACTGCAGTCACAGCGACGAGCCATGTTGAGCCATAATTTGCATAAAATTAAAGAAAATGTTTTCAGCCACTCAGCAGACTGAATTTAGCTTTAAATGAAATGGCAAGACTCATTTTACACATTAAAATTGAGTTCCTAAAGCTAAACATTGTAACTGCCAAGAAATAGGAGTTGCAAATAGTATCACTCTTGCCTGGCCTGGCCACTTCAAGCTGTTGATTTGCAATGGAGACAGCAATTGTATAAAATTTTAATAAATTATTTTTTGATATTTAGTATATATGTAATGATTGATATTTAAATGGCAAATTCCGTTAAATATTTAAAAATTAAATTGCTAATGCTAAGCTTAACAGTTGCTTAAATAAAATTATGCCAAGTAGGATCACTCATGTTTGGTCAGCTCATTGAACAGCAAGGCAAAGGCAAAGCTGACTTTATGTGCATTTCGAACCTCGTTCTTGACAGTTTTTATGTGTAATACATATTTTTCAATATAAATTTATTATTTTGTAATCACTTTCAAGCGTTTTCCAATACTTAAAGCATAATAGAAAGTCTGTTTGCTTTCAATTAGCATCGACACGACGCTTTGCTTTTTGATAGCCTGTCAGTGTGTAGATGTATGTGTGTGTATGAGTGTGTGTGTGTGTGTGTGAGTGTGTGTGTGTGTGTGTGTGTGAGTGAGTCTATGTGTGCACGCACTTGACATTTTCAATTTGCTGGCCATCAAGCGGCAACTATGAATTGCAACGTTAACGCGCAAACTTAAAAAAAAAAAACAAAAAGAAAACAAAACAAAGGCAAAAACGAAAGCAGAGCAAAAGAAAACGAAAACAGAAACAACAACAATGCAAAATTGAAATTACTTTGCTGTCGTTTTGCCATTTGGCGTGGAGATGCGAGCCCAGCTCCGGCGTACTCATATTATTAATGGCCATTTGTGTTTTAGCCGCATTAAAGTTTGTGCTGCCAGCTGCAGCTGCAGCGTTGGCCTTAAAGTCGAGCTGCAACATTTATGCCATGCACAATTGAGTTTGCAGCCAGAGTCACAAAATGGCCGCGAGTCAGCCAATACACACACACACACACACACACACACACACACACACAGACAGACACATACAAATAAATAAATAAAGCGTTGCTGGCTTTGTGCGCATTGTTCGCATTGTTGTTGCCGTTGTTTGTTGTTTGTTGTTTGTTGCATATTCATGCGCGCTAAAAAGTATGCAGCATAGGCACTCATATATATGCAATATATACAATATATATATGTATATATATAAATAAATAAACAAATGCCGCATACGGCCGACAAACAGAAATGGAATTTGCTGCGGATTTAACTGGGCGTATGCGTAATTTTTTGTGCGCTCTGTTTGCCTGCCCGCTGGCGCCTGCCAAAAACTTGTGCAGCCACAACATGTGGCAAGCTTAGAGATGGCTCTGCCACACACACACACACACACAGAGAGACAGTTTGCGTGCATTGCAATTTTCTATTTGGCAAAGTTTTCTATTGTTGTTGCTGCTGCTGCTGCTGCTGACGCCTACGCAGCCGAAAGCTGCATTTGAATGTTGCATTTGCAGCTGGAACTGTTTGTTGCCAGTCACGCTTATTGCAGCTAAAGCGCAAGACGTGCAGCCCAACCGAAAAAGCAGGCGAACGCAAATTCCCATTAGCGCTTTGCCATTTGACTGTGCCTTACCTTAAACACCCTTAAGCCCCAGCCACACCCCAGCCACTGCCTTGCCCTTGCCCTTGCCCTTGCCCGTTCCCTTTGCCCACAGCTGGCAACTGTTTTGTGGGATAAAGTTGAGGCGAACATATGGCCAACTTCGACTTTGACTATTCATATTTTCGCAACTATCGCTGTGTGCGTGCGTGTGTGTGCGTGTGTGTGCGTGTGTGTTTGGGTAAGTCTGTCTGTGAACGTGTTTGCATAGCAAAACTAACATTTAACAATAACATTTCCGCACGCAACGATGTCGACGCCAAAGCTGAAAGGATAAACATTTTGCGCTCATCGCCTGCTGTGCGCTTACCAACACTTGCTGGCCTTGATCACTTTATCTAGCGTTCTGCACGCCCGTTTCTATTTTGCTTTTGAACTAAGATATTTAACTATGCAAATGTTGTGCCCTTTGATCTATATAAAGCCCAATTTATTCGTTTAGCAACACTGGAATGTGCTATAGGGAGAAGAGAGAGCTAACCACTCTCTATAGTTAAGTTATACTGTATATATCAATTATTATTTTGATGCTACCTTTATCGAAGTCATGTAATCTATACATACGTTTACCAACACTGAAATTTGATACATAACAAGCAGTGCTTATAACACTCTCTGACTAAGTCAGATCCGTATAACAAATAATATAAATTCAAATGTAAACTCAATGAATACCATATAATCTATCTACGTTTACCAACACTGGAGAATGCCATATAAAGAGCAGTGCGGACACTCTTTTAACTGTTAGATATGTCAAATATTATAATTTTATATAATGTTTCCTTGATCGAAGCAATATAATCTATTTACGTTTACCAACACTGGACTGTGCCATATGAAGAACAGGGCTTAGAAGACTCTCTAGTGAGATATATCAAATGCTTCCATATAATCTACAGAACGACCGCTAGATTGGACTAGATTGCATAGAGCTTGCAGCAAAGGATATATCTGTGGGCTAGTATCATATATAGTATAGTATCAAATACTGATACATATAATCTTTCAAGTCATATATATCAAAAATAATCTTTATCTGCCTCTTCATCACATAGCCGCCTCTTGGCTGCGCCTTTTTAGAGCGTATTTCCGCTTCGGTCTGGGTCGCACTGGGCATGTCATTCTTGTTATTTGCTCTATGGTTGAGCTTTGATTATCATATTTCTTTGTGCGCTTCTGCATGCCAAGCCAGAGAGACGTACCGCCGCCTGCTGGCCGCACTCGCTCGATCCATCTGGCATTTGCTTGGGACTCGAAATGCATTTTCTATTCTTTTTTATTGCAATGCCTGCGGCTGTGGCAGCCTGTGAATAAAGTTTAGTGCAACATTTTGATGCGTTTTGATATCTGTCTGTGCGGGCTTCCTTACAACTGAGTCTGGCTCTGGCTGTGTGTTTGTGTGTGTGTCTCAGTGAAAGCCTCAGGGAGCTCTCGCCGTGGCGTATGCGTAATATGATTTTTATTGGCTTAGAAATAGAGGAAAGAATTTGGCTGCAGCCAAAGCGGGTCTGAATGCATATTTGCCAATTTACGACCGAGACGCGCACAAATTACACAGAGAGCAGGAGAGAGAGAGAGTGAGGGAGAGAGAGGGGGGAGAGGGAGAGAGGGGGGGGGGGGGGAGATGGAAAGAGTAGCAGTCAGAATTGGCCTTTTGTGGCCTTTGTGGCACAGCTGTCCATCGACTGTCAGGGCTTTATGTCCTGGGGCAATGTACACATGCAGCAGCATGAAAACATCGCAAATGAGAAGAAGAAAAAGAAGAAGACGAAAGACAGACAACAGCTTTATGGCCAATTATTGAGCTTACAAATGCGCAGTTGAGGAAATAATAAATTATTGCAAGGAATTTGCTGTGCGACGATGTCGATAGATTGAAAGTTTAATGTGTCAATACAATAAGAAAGGTTATCGATAACTAAGGGAATGGAGGAAGGATTCGTTTATCGATTTCAGTTATTATGTGAGGTCTTCACAGAGTTAGTGTGCAAAAGGATTTTCTTATCAATGGAATATAAATTGGATAAGGAATAATTGCTAACATAGCTATTGGCTAATAAGGAAAGGCAAGGTAAGGTCTGTATTAGGTAATTGTTTTACCTATCGATAACATATGTAAATGTCAGGTAAGTGCAATAGCTATAGACCAAGTGTTTCACTTATCGATAACATATATATCACTTGATAACTTCACTTATTGATTATAAAACGATTAGGTAAAGGCTTTACTAACAGAGCTTTTAAGCAATGGCTTCACATATCGATAACATAGATAGAGTCTAAGCTAACCCATAAAAAAGTGTTAATCGATAACATGTGCGTTAGCCCCTTAAGCAGAGCTTTACCTGCGTGATATTTATAACCTTTGGAGTGGCCATAATATATATCTGCAGCTGTTCGTCTTACCCAAAAGCCAATAAATGAGCTAATTTATCCAGACATTAAAGTATATATACAAAGAGCTTCCACAACGTAGATTAAGCTGCTGCCTGACAAAAAGCAACATGCATGACCTTTCATTAACAATTCAAGCAGCCCTATACCATTTTGTGCGCTCTTAACTTATAAATGTTTCATTAAAATTGCCAAAAAAAAAAAACGAAAAGAGCAAAAGTATTTTATGTGCAACTCAAACTCGAACTCAAACAGGGACAACGAAAAGTGGCCCAGGCAATGAGCGCAACGGACAGCGGATGGGAGAAAGTCAGCTGAAAGGTCGCCGGCTGTCAAATTATGAGCGGGAGCGAAAGAGACAGAGAGCTGAGACGGACCGAGGGAGCCTCATAAAAAGCATATTGTTTTGGGACCCAAAACTGACGGCAATTCGCCTCTCACGCCCATTGTCCAGTTGCTGCTGGTGATGTTGCTGCTGCTGCTGCTGCTGCTTGTCAATAATGTCAACAATGTTGTTTGTTGGTCCATAAATTACAAGCTCTTGCTCCACCTTCTCCAGCGACGCCACCTACTCCACTTGCTGTTCCACTCGAACTCCGCTTTTTGCCGGGCAGCGAGAGCAGCGTTTTATGAGTGCAGCTGGTGTCGTCGTCGAAGCGGAAGCAACAACGGCCATCGCATAGCAATTTGTGATCAGCCGATGCATCAATGCCCTAACTTAGTCAGATATTTCAGTATATAAACTACGTTAACTTCATTATGTATAGATAACTGCTTCGTCTATAATGAAAATTTCACTTTAAGTTGCTCGATTTAGGCAATCTGGCAACACTGTTTTTTTAAATGGGCAGTACTGTTTTGACAAAATGGGCATTACTGTCTGACAAAATGGGCAGCACTGTTTACCATATGAAGTCAAACTCTGAATTGAATATATAAATATATATATATATATATATATATAATTATATATAAATTTTAAATTATTCAATTGCCAAAAAAAGCTAAAACTAAATATATTTTTTAAATATTTTTTAAATTTTATATTTACATTTAATAATTAAGCTGTAGATATAGCCATATAAAGCAGAGGCTTAGCCTCATGCTTAGCCATTTATATTAAAGATTAAACTTTTATCTCTTAGATCTATACCTACATCTGCCTACAGCTACAGCTTCAATATGGCTCTCCCAGAACTTCAGCCAAATTCAAATTCCAATCTTAACATTGTTTTTATGGCTCACTTTTGGAAGAGTAACAAAATACTTAAAACATAAACATACATTTTATGGCCTCTGCGTGTGTGTGTGTGTATGTGTGCGAGTATCCTCCTCCTGTTGTTGTGTTTTATGTGTGTGCGGCCAAGAAAATATTTGTTAATTTTATTGCTCGACACATTTCAGCAGGACAAAAGGCAAACAGAATAATATACAAATTAAATCATACTTAAATTTGATTGCCATATAATACATATAACTATATATAAATATATATAATAGATATATATATATCCAACATTTTTAAAAAACTTAAAAAAAAAACACAGTTTTTGCGCGCCAAGTTTTTGACAACTTTGTGAAGTTAGTCGTCCTTGCGCGCTCCTTGCGCAACTTAGGCATAAAATGTTTATGATGCGCCTAATTAGAAGCGAACAAACTTTGTGCGACTCGACGCCAAGTCATAAAACAAAAAGCAAAAATAATAGCGAGCTCAACCAAATTGGTTGGGCGACATATTGAATTAAATATTCAATCATAAGAACAAAAGGCAAAAGTTGCCACGCAGCTGGAAATCCATCCATCCAACCAGCCAACCATTCAGTCAGGTTCTTCATGTATCCCAGCCATGCAACCACCCAACCACCCAGCCACACAACGCTGCTCCACTTGCTTCAAGTGACATTTTATGGCTGTTTCGGCAGAGATGTCGCGACATCGTCAGCTGAACTTGATAGACAATTTGGAGTACGTCATAAACATTTACCGTTCGACGTGAGCCGAGCCCCAGCTGGAGCTGGGGCAGCCCTTGGTACCAGGGAGGGAGTCTTCACTGATATTCCCATGGCAATCAGTGCGCCTGACTGACTGACTGACTGACTGACTGACTGACTGACTGACTGACTGACTGACTGACTGACTGACTGACTGACTGACTGACTGACTGACTGACTGACTGACTGACTGACTGACTGACTGACTGACTGACTGACTGACTGACTGACTGACTGACTGACTGACTGACTGACTGACTGACTGACTGACTGACTGACTGACTGACTGACTGACTGACTGACTGACTGACTGACTGACTGACTGACTGACTGACTGACTGACTGGCTGACTGACTGACTGACTGACTGACTGACTGACTGACTGACTGACTGACTGACTGACTGACTGACTGACTGACTGACTGACTGACTGACTGACTGACTGACTGACTGACTGACTGACTGACTGACTGACTGACTGACTGACTGACTGACTGACTGACTGACTGACTGACTGACTGACTGACTGACTGACTGACTGACTGACTGACTGACTGACTGACTGACTGACTGACTGACTGACTGACTGACTGACTGACTGACTGACTGACTGACTGACTGACTGACTGACTGACTGACTGACTGACTGACTGACTGACTGACTGACTGACTGACTGATGTACATCTACTTGATGTAAATAAATCAACTTATAGTTATCTTCTCCTTAAATCCCATCTCTATTTACAACATCCGAATCCCTTGCAAATCCCTTTGCAGTTTACGCCGCTAATGCCATGTGTTGCATGCAACATAATTTGGAATCGGTCGTGCATTATGATTGCAATTTGGCGTAAGTGGCTGCAACGCAAGTCGCAGTTTAGTGAAACGGAAATCTTTGCTACGACTGCCGCCTGGCGAATGGTTCGGCTGCTCGACAGCCACTGCATATGCATGGCATGTAATTATTATTTTATGGCATACAATTAGGCGCTGGGCGGAAATGCGGAGCAACGGCACGGTGCGTGCTACGTGAGCACAGCGCAATGAAAACCCCCCCGCTCACCCACCCTCCGCTTAGCCTTGTGGCAGTGGCTTTGTGAGCTTTGCTCCTGCTGTTGCAGTTGTTATTAGTTATGTCGGAGGCAATTAGCCAAAATAATTTGTAATCTTATTAGGCACACACACAGGCACACACGCATAGGCACACACAGGCACAGATTGTCGTTCAAATTTTGCGGGCAGCACCTTGAAGAGTTTGCTCAAAAGCTACGCAACTCACACCAGCAGCTGCTGCTGCATGCCTGTGTGTGTGTGTGTGTGTGTGTGTGTGTGTGTGTGTGTGTGTGTGTGTGTGTGTGTGAGCGATAATTACATGCATGAAAATTACAATTTAATTTTGTGCTTTATGCTCATCATGCCCGATGCATTGAGTTTGAGTGCTGAAACTATTGCATGTCCGCAGGCACTTGCTAGCCACGCCCCCTCTTGAAGTTCACCTGCATAAGCTCCATGGGCCATAGACAGTTTTATTTGAAAGCTTAACATGATTAATTTAGATTCAATTGACAAACAGCACACACTTCAAATATGAAATGTGCTTAAGTAAATATTTATGCTCCGCACATTTGACATGCCACAACACGCACACACACCCACACACACACACACACACACACACACACAGGCTTAACATGCATTCTGTTTGGCATTGCCTTAGCCTTGGCTGCAACATTTAATTGAATTTAATTTATCGCTTAGTCAAAAGCAATTTGTACATTCCTCTTGATTAATGCTAACATCTTGGGCGCTTTGTCGGCACCCAAAGATAACAGATATGCATGAATGAACGCTGATATATGTATATATATATCTTATATATGCATACATACTTACACACATGCACATATAATTGCATTCACATGTGAAAGTCTGCCGCTTTATAGCCCGCACACCCATTTGCTATAGTCTATATCATTTCATAGCACTTTCTCTCATACTTGGCAAATATTTAAGAATTTATTATAAAATGGCAAATCTCTTGAAATTATTCAGCAGTTCAATAACAAAAAAAAGGCTTAAGAAACTGCTAAAGTGTAGCTATCACACATAGTATCACTCTTGCTGGGTCAGACTACATAAAATAGAGCTGAAAGAGAGCGCCTAACATACGCCTCGCTGACATTTGCTAGTAAACAACTTAAGCCAGCAGGCGTCAAACGGCAGCTGCTGCTCATACCTGATCGAACCCACTGCTCACCCACTGCTCACCCACTGCTCACCCACTGAGCGCCCGCAGATCGAGCCTGCAAAAATAACTCAGCAACAGGTCGAGGAGCTGCGTTCGAGTTCGCGTTCGATTGGTTGGCTCGTCCTATATAAAGGCTCGCCTGCAGCAGCCTGCTTCAGTCGGATGCCTGATCTCCTGGTGGATAGTCGAGCAGTCAGCGGTGGACCTCCTCTTCTTCTTCGGTGTGTGGTGAGTGTGTTAATATGTTAATAATATTAAGCAAATTTGTTAATAATACTATTAAGTAAACTGTGTGTATAAATAAATGTATATATTTATTTTTAATTTGTTTAAGTTATTGTGAAGAGAATGCGCTTTTCTCTTGGTGCTCCGGCTTAGCATGGAGCAGAGAACGCAGCGTAATAGCGCAATTACGTAAGAGTGGAGGAGTGTATGAGCGATCTGGAGCAGAGCCAGGAGCGGAGAGGAGTGCCAATGGCTGCGACAAACTTGAGCCAGAACTCAGCATCAGTTGAGCCAGAACAGTTGAGCAAGAGTTGAGCGAAGTCAGAGGAGTGCCAAGTGAGTCTGAACTCGGCCAGAGGCACAGCCTTTTTCAGAGCCAGAGAGCAGCATCAGTGACACCAGATCAGGAGCAGACCCAGAACAATTGAGCCACAATTAAGCCAAAACAGAGCCATAGTTAATTATTAATTAGTAATAACTAATTAATGAAAATAAACAAAATAATTTTTTTTCTAGTCTTCTATCATATTATTTATATTTTTCATATAATATATATAAAATATATAAAATATATAAAATATATATATTATATATTATATAAAATATATAAAATATATAAAATTTATAAAATTTATAAAACTATATAATTTCTATCAAATATTTTTCGTATTCTTTTAAAATTTTCTCCAAGGAAAAGGATACAAAAAATATTATAATTTATTTCTAAAAACTTAAGTCCTTGCAAATATATAAACCAGTTACTTAAACTTGAAATTGAGGCATGAATAAATAAATTGTAGCCTGGAACCAGCTGTCACGGAGAAAAGGTTTCAAATTGCCCCACAGCAAGCACCGACTTGGGAGCTGAAGAGGGACAATTAGTCGCACCTAGCCTAACATTTCATACACGGAAGCCAAGTTGATAAAATATGTTGCAAGTGCACACATTATGAGGGAAGGATCTCTGTGTGTGTGTGTGTTTGTGTGTATACGTGGCTAAAGCCTACCCGCGAGAGTCCTACTTATTAGCAAAAGCAACCTCATATAGTAGCTGAAGACCCTACACACACACACACACAGGCACACGTGTCCTCTGTTTGGGTGGAATGAGAGCTCGTCCTTTTACCGTTGGCTGTCATCGTCATGCCGAATCCACTGAGCCCCTGAGCAGGCAATCATTTGGTCCATAAAGCACACGATGCGCTCAAATGTCATGTGCCAAACGGATTACAACACGTGGGAGCTGAGTTCTGGGTTCTTCGGCGGAGGTGGGCCAGGATCTGACATAAAAGTTAAACGACAGCAAAGGAAGCGTTGACGTTCCGTCCGCAAATCAGTTGAGGCAAAAACAGTACAACCTGCCGAACCACTCCCCCTCCCCATCAACATTAGTCTATCGTACTTAACAGCAAAACTATGCACTGAGCTTTAACCTTTTCACACACACACACACACACACTGATGGAAGTGTCATAAAGTAAATGAAAACTATCGCCAGCCATAAAGCCGATAAGAGCGGTTCGCACAAAGCCAAAGCACGGCGCCCATGCCCACCCACCTGTCCCTTTTACAGATATATATATATGTATATATTCGTCAAATGTCCTTCAGCGAATGTCATGCAGAGCTTCGTCTCCTACTTAGCCTGCAAATGGGCCTTTAAGCACTCGCCGACTGCGCCCAGGCGCAACTGTACCTCCTATCGAGCAGTCGATAACGGTCCCATGCAGCATGCAAAACGTAATTACTTTATATTGCATTTCTCTCTCTCTCTCTTTCTCTCTTTCTCTCTCTGTCTGCCCAATTAAACTTCAATTGCCAGGTGTTGTTTTAATACCGCCAGTCCGTCTGCAAGGCACTGGGGTATGCTGATTCGACAGGGATTCAGACGATGATGGGGATTGTAATCAATAAGTATAGGGAATACTTTGGAGCAAGCTGCTCTATCAGGCAGAAGTCAAAATGAAACTTTGGGGAGCGAGCAAGAAATTTTAAACAATCTTATCTCAGAGAAACTTGATGGAAGCAACCAGGTAAGTTAAATGTCTTATATCAAGTTTCTCTCTCATCTAATGTAGACAACAAGTATAAAGAATACTTTAGAGCAAACTTCTCTATAAGAGAGAAGCTTAAGTCAGCCTTCTGAGATCAAGCAAGAAACTTTAAGCAATTTTTTCTATGAGAAACTTGAAGGAAGCAAGAAGGTGTGTTCCAGGTCTTCTATCAAGCTTCTCTCTCATCTAAGTTGAAGCTCTCACTATCAGCGGAAAGCAAGAAACTTGGATGAATCAAATTTTATGTTTAACTTAGCTGAAACTTCTTTATCTGCCTGAAACATAGCACAAGAAAGAAACTTTAAGCAATCCTAGCCATAGAAAACTCAGATGAGACTTATATCTACATACATATTTGATATCAACTAGAATCTTGGCTCTAAAATGAATGTTTCTCTTCAAGTTTCTCTCTCTTATCTTAGTTAAAGCTCTCTCGGTCTCTCTCTCTCTCTCTCTCTCTCTCTTTCTTTCTCTCTCTCTAATAGAAACTTAACAAATGAAGCAAGAAACTTAGCTCAATTATATTCAAGAAAACCTCTAGCTACGCCCACCTACACAGGATATTTGATAGTCTGGCACTCACCTGCAGTGCACACGGCATATTTGGGCGCTTGGGGCGCAATTTTTTAATTAAACTTCTCTCTATGGGTATATGCAATGGTAAATGGTGGGATTGAGCTCTGTATGTGCGTGTGTGTGTGGGTGTGTATGGGAATGCCACCAAATTGATGCCTTTAATCAGGCAAGCCAATTTAATGACACTTTATGAGACCCGCTCCAGACTGCGCCCAGCCTTATCCCCATAAATTAATCGAAGTTGGTCAACGGGAAAAAAAAAAGAAATAAAGCGAGAAGAACTTTGAAAAATGCCACAAGTCAATTTAAGTAAAGTTTCCCGCAGCCAATACGAGTTAACCCTTTGTCAGCTATGGGGATTTGAGGGTTGGGGGTTTCCCTTTATTGTTGTTGTTGTTGGAGTTATTTTTTTTTGTTCGGAGGGGGCTTCAATTGCCATGAAATTTATGTGTTGGCGCTCAGCGTGAACTTGAAGCGCATAAATCCACATGAAACGGATATTAAAAAGCATCATGAAACGAGCCGCAGCCAACCCCGAAAATAAAGCCCCCACAACCCCCCAAGCCTACCCCTTTTTCCGATGCTGGGCCTATTACGAATGCCAGCATATAGACATATTATATAGCTGATTGACTTCGACCGCATTTGGGCTTTGTTGGCTTAAATTATGAACTTAGAAATTGACAGGCGGCAAAGGAGTTTTCCTTTCTTTTCCCTTTTCCGAGGAGGAAACACGAGAGGCAGGCGAACAGACGTTGGCATGGAATTAGCTAGATGATAAGAGATTGGATTCAGCTAGGGGAAAAAAGGACACCTTACTTGGAGTCGATAATTGAAAACTTATGAGGAAACTTGAAAGAGTTAGGGCGTGGGGCAGGCAGGAGGTAATATTCCTAAAATAATTTACGAAGTATATAGATTAGCCTCAAGTATATATGAAATGCTTCATATTTCGAATCACTTCAGTTCTGTCAAAGTCAGGCATAAGTTAGTTAAAACTTCAATGATGCAATTTCGACTTGGATATTGAAGCATAAGGACTCAATGCCCTGGGACTTGCTCAATTTAGATAGTTTTCAAATAATTTAGCATGTTGCCATGGCAATAAATTGAATTGTCAATGTAGGCACTGAGCGGCAAGCACTTGTACAGCCGTAGCTGTATCTGCAGCTGTATCTCAATCTATAGCTGTAGCTGTAGCTGTATCTGGAAGTTTGACATGCACAAGGCCAACGCACAGACTCCCACTCTTACTTCCCGTTGTGATATGGCTATAGAGATGAGCGCGTGACGAGTTTGAATTAATAATGAGAAGAACTCAATGCTCAGAGAGGAAGATAAAGAGAGGGACAGAGACGGAGATAGAGAGAGAGATAGAAGAGAGAGAGAGAGAGAGAGAGAGAGAGAGAGAGATAGAGAGAGATAGAGAGAGATAGAGAGAGATAGAGAGATAGAGAGAGATAGAGATAGACAGAGAGATAGACAGAGAGATAGACAGAGATAGACAGAGATAGACAGAGATAGACAGAGATAGACAGAGATAGACAGAGATAGACAGAGATAGACAGAGATAGACAGAGATAGACAGAGATGGAGAGAGATGGAGAGAGAGAGATAGAGAGAGATAGAGAGAGATGGAGAGAGATGGAGAGAGATGGAGAGAGATAGAGAGAGATAGAGAGAGAGAGAGATAGTGATAAAGATAGAGAGAGAGAGGTAGAGAGAAAGTACAGATGGAGAGAGGGATAGAGAAATGGAGGAAGAGAAAACTCAAAAGCGAGAGAGACACAAAGTAGAAAAGAAAGAGAGTGAGAGAGAGAGAGAGAGAGAGAGAGAGAAACAATGAGAAATAGACAAAGAGACTGTTAAGTAATTTGACTTTAGAGTGAGAGGGAAAGACCAAAGATAGAGAAAGAGAGATAAAGACCTGGCTTCATTATAAAATTTCTGAATGCTGATCAGAAATATATATGCACTTTGTATACTCTATAATATAAATACTAACTGTCAAAAGTAACTACGTTCAACATGCCACACTTAACTCAATAACAGCTCGCAACTGTCTCGTGTCACGACTCGGCACGCAGCCATCTCGAGTGCGTGCTGGCGCATATTGAAACTGTTCCCAAAAATGCTGCCTGCTCGGCTTCAGTCAGCTCGTTCATTGCCTGGAGGACTCCGGTCTCTGGCTCTGGCATATTTGATTTTGTAATTTGCATTTGATAAGCAGCAGGCCAAGACGGAGGCGAGGCGAGCCGAGACGAGGCGACATAGCTCAGCTCAGCTCACGATTCGGCTTTTGTCCTTGGCAGCCTTTTGTTTTGTTTTAATTCCATCGAGCTGTGCTATCTTACATTATCCATCGAGCAGTTGCCATCCTCTGCTATCTGCCGACTGTTTGTTTGTGTACAATTTTATTAGGTATTTGTATATCTATGCGCTCAGCATCAGAGCAGCCCAGCAGCCCAGCATCACAGCTACATTAGCACATCCTCTCGACTGTGCGTGTGTGTGTGGGTGTTAAAGTTTCCTTTGGCAAATTGTTCAGCTTCCATTTGGGCTGGCAAAAATTAAAAATACCCCAGGGCACAGTTTGACAATCGTATCCACATTAGGGCTACTCCCCAGGGCGCGCCACCCAATTGAAAAGCAACATTTCTGTCATATATATATATATATACGTATTATTTTTATTATTATTATTATTATTATAATATTATTTTGCATACCAATTGTATATTTTATATAGTTTTGTATATGAACTATGCCTAGTACAAATTAAATATGTTCAATATGTCTTTAGATTCGATTCTATTCGTGCAGCTGGTTGGTCCACATCCACGCGGATGCGGACGGGGATTACAGACATATTTGCTTACAATTTAAGTGGAACGATTCCAGATCTTGTCGTACTGCTAAAAATGTTGTCCTTATCGCGGATGTGTACGTCTATCATCCATGTTCGTTTGGCGTTGAGTTTGAGTTTGAGTCCGAGGGGGGGGAATCGATCTAGCAGTCTTGCACTATCCGTATCCGACACATTCGATTTCTAAGTACCTAAGTGGAATCGCTCGTGTTCTATTTATATATCTATTTGATGCTATTGAAAGCGTTGTTGATTGAGGTGCTTTGATTGTTTGACTTGCATAATGAAAACTGAATGCGGCAACTACGGTTTGTTTACTCAACACTGCCTGCTCTTGTCCAGTGTTGGATAATCACGGGCAACAATGATCATTAATACTATGTTTAATAAGCGTTAATACAATTTGTCTGTATATATCTTAATACATATATTTGTCTCGCAACGCATCAAATTTATTCTCAATAAAAATCTTCTTTTCTTTTCCCTTTCTCTTCTTCGTCTTCTTCTTCAGACATATCTAAATTTATGTAAATAATAAAATTTCAAATACATATCAAATAAAGTGGCTTAGAAAACAATAATATTGCTTATGTGTAATATATTGTAAAATATTTAACCGAATATAATAATTATAATTATTAATACCATCAACTTGACGTTTAAGAAAGAAACAGCTATCACAACTCTGTCCTCAGAACCAAATAAATTATCATATACTTTATCGGCAAGAAACATAATCTTCAAACGAACACAAATCATAATGACAAATTCATAAATTGATAAAAAACGAACTTGTTGATCTCGTATATCGTTAATTCAGTTTTATAAATCGTTAACTGTTTGTTCTTTGATCTATAAATTTTTAATTATTTTTTGTTTATTTTAGTTTAATTTTTTTTTCTATTGCTTACGTTAATTTGAGGTCTTTGTTTTTAATATTTAATTCAATATATGTATATTATTTGTTTTGCTTTTGTTTTTTTTTTTTTATATATATAAGCCCAATGGGTGAGGTGGTTATTGGATACAAATATTTGTATATCTATGCATATACGGGTATACTATGAGGTTGGAATTCAGTGCGATTATTATTTAAGGCTTGGTAAAAATTGCTACGCCTTTTGGCATGACAATTGTTGACACTCTTGCAGAGTGTTTTTCATAATTGATTCTCGTTCGATTTGTTTCGCATTTATATATATATCATATATCAGCTTCGAGCTTGGACATTCAGTTAAAATATTGCTAAATCGAACTGATAAGTCAAATATAAGTATACGAAAAACCATATATATCGATTAATCAAATATTAGACAAGTTTGTGGCCTAGGTACATATTGTGCATATCCACATATACATATACATATATATATATATATAATGGATATAAGTATATATATTCATATGTATACATATATATATATATATACACTATATACATATGTCTATTTGTGTATATATATATACATATATTCCATACAAACGTCTTCACACACCCAATGACTCACACAATGCGGCCAGCATTCGATAGCCATTCCATGATTCTTATGATCGGTGAGCTAATGAGAGAGGTGTGTATGCAATATATATGTGCATGTACTTGTCTGTTCTGTATATATAAGATATAATTATATCTTGGCAGCATCAAATATATCTATGTATAAAAGTCAGTACAATACAAATACAATTTCATTATAAATTTCATTTCAATATCTTGCCTCAGCATGTTATTTGATCGACCAAGCAATTTCCTGCTTTCGCATTTCTAAATAATTTAACGTCGTTGGCAGAAAATTACTAGATATTGACCGATTAGCTAAACGATACTAATCAACGAACTAACACACATTTGGACTACAGTTTTTCCCCGCCCTAACTGCCGAAGTTTCCATGAGGTTCAATAGCAAAATTTTGCAATATGTATGTATATAGGTCCAGCTAGGTAGAATCTAACATGGATAATATTCCTACACATATATAAAGTAATGTTTGCATAACTTAATGCATTAGTTCAGTAGTATACGGAATATATATAGCATAGAAACTAATTTGGAAACTCTTTCAATTCGATTCAAGCGTGAAAATCGCCTTGAATTCAGTTTACACAATTCATTTAAGGTCTTCTGCGGTAATTTGCAGAGCAAATAAACAAATAGAATATATAAATATACATTAGCTAGAGAACGAATTTATTGTTTTGCTCCTTACACTTCTAACAGCTATGCACTAACAACAACTATCCCTTAGCCTATCCACGATTTCTCGCCCTTTCTCTATCTGCGCTATCGCTGTCTCTGTCGTATTCGTTTCTTTGGATTGTCCATTACCGTGTTTGCAATGGGTATATATACATATATAGATGGTTATGCTATTAATATAATAATAATAATGATGCTAATGCATTAGGCAAAATACGAGTTTCAATTGGGGATTCGATGCGATGGGAGGAAGCATGAGGTTGCTTGACGATGTGGAAGTGGATGATTTATTGCGCTACCAACCGCTACTGCTGCTCTACGTGCTACGTCCGATTTGCAACCAGGCGAGCAACAACTGCAAAGCCGGCTGTAGCAGCACTAGTTTTCAGATATCGGTATTGATATTGATGCGGGTCAGAAACTCGCCTTGCGAATCGGCCACAGCGCGTATTATCTCCAGCAACAATTCGCGCGACAAACCGGCTATCTTTGGTAGCCTCGCCACCTTGGCAAAATCTTTCACAATCAATTTCAAGGCATAATCCTTGATGTCATACATTTTAGTAATATCCGACGCCTCCAGTGTTTGCAGCACATTCTCCGACGTTATATTGTGCTCCAATGAGTATTTGCAGAACGCATGCAAGCGTTTATTCGATAGGCCATAGAAACACGGCGCCTGGAACAGATAGAGCGCGTCCTGCGGCGGCATCTTTGTCTCTCCATAATAGATATAGCGCAGCAGCGAATGAAATGCCTCCAATGAGGGTGAAATTTCGCCAATTTGTATCTGTTTATGCAATAGATTAATAAGTTATATAGACGTAAGACTTATAGATGACTGTCACTTACATTGACGATATTATCCGGCGGCATGAACGACCGGAACATGCCCTGGAAGTAGGTGCAACGTGCTGACAGCACAGACTTGTGGGCCGCTATTACCGTATCGTCCAGTATGAGACTTATATCGCAGAAGTCCTTACCCGTTGTTTCCAAGAACATGGACAAATCGTGCTCCAATGTGGTACCTAAATATATATGCATAGATATGGATTAGCTCAGGTATTTCAACTGATGTCACCCGGCCACGTCCGAGCGGAAGTTTTGTAATTTAATTTAATTTAATTGAATTGAATTTTGTTTTCTTTTTTGGTTTTACCAATCTGAAGCACAAGAAGCAACATTTTGTTTATACAAAGCTTACAAACTGAGTTCAAGTCCGAGCCGTCGAAAGGAACACTTGACCATTCTCACATCTCAAGTTCCATCCAGTGGGCACACATTATTATTCATTGTTCAAAAGTTAGTTTAAATATACTTAGAGAGAGGTTTCGAGAAAACAAAACTAAAAACCCTGATCTAAATGCGAACTTAAGGCGTAAAAACATACTATGTACATACGACAACTGAAGAGTATACCAGACTAAGCACACACCCTGTGCAAATACTCACCAATATTCGTCTCAAAGCTGGTGTCCATGACCAGTTTGCTGGGATGCAGACGCTTGCGTATTATCTCCACCAGCAGAGGCTTGTCCAGGTCACTGAACTCACTGGACATGACCACCTCGGTGAAGTTCTCGTCTTTGATAATGAACTGCATGCAATGATCCTTGATGATTTTGATGCTAATTTAAAGGAAGACTTTAAGTTAATCTCTTAATAGTTAGTTACGAGTTAAGGTTACGCACTTGTTCTTGTCGGCATTGTAGAGCGCTTCGAGCACGTTGATCTTATTGATTTTGAAGTCCAGATACTGTATGCAGCCCTGCGCCAGGCGGGGCATGGTGAAGAGGCCGGCCAACTGATAGATGTCCGTGATGAGAATGATGATGTTTTTGTTGTAGGATTCCTTCAGGTCGATGCGATCCGTGTAGATGTAGTTGAGTATGATGTCGAATGCCTCGGGCGAGGCATGTGCGAGTCGCACCTCCAGCATGGGCGTGCGATCGGCCCCAACACCCGTATTCAAAGCCAGCGCATCTACCTGCTCAACGCCGAAGAGCTTTTCCATTTGGTGTTGCATCGCCTCTCGCGCCGACAATATCTTGTTCCGCAAATACTTGGACCGCGCTGCCACAAAGGCAATGTGGGCCGGTATGCGTGTCTCCTCGGAACCCACCACAAACTGAATATCACAGAACTGTTTCTCCTGAAAGAACTTGCCAAAGTCGTCGCGCAGCGTACACTTTGGATAGCTTGAGAATTGAAAGCGATAGGTATCGCCGCGCCGCACGCTGTTGTCCACGGTCCCGCCAAAGATATACATTGCATCGCTAATGACGGCCGATGCATGGAAAACGCGACCCGACGGCACATCCGAGTTCTGCTCCGGCTGTATCACGGACCACACCTGCGAGTCCAGATCGTAGCAGTGCAAGTCGTTTGGCAACATGGAGTCCGCTGAGCCGCCAAAGACGTAGAGGAAACGATCATGGTGCACCATGGTGTGGCCATAGCGGCGCGACGGTGGCGCGGAGGTGGCACCACGCAGAACCGGCTCCTTGGAGATGCGCCGCCAGGTGCGCGTCTTAAAGTGAAACTCAAACAGAGAATTGGTGATCTGCAGACCACTCTGGCCAGAAAAAACGTACATAGCATCGCGAGCAACAGCGACGGGAAAATTGCAGCAAGTGGGCGGACGATCACCTTGCTGCTCCACCTCCTCCCACTGGTGATTCTCGCCCGTCAAATTCAAGGTCCACATATCATTCAATCGTGCATTGCCATCGTAGCCAGCGTAAATCCACATTTTATTATCGTAGACCGCGGCGCCGTGCGCCGACCGTGGCACTGGCTGCTTCCCCAAAAACTTCCATTCGACCCACATGGCGCTGAGAAACTTGTACTCGAACAGATCGTTCTTGTTAGTCAGATTCGAGTTGGAGTGTATGTCGCCCGTGTAGCCGCCAAAGATGAACATCGAGCTGCCAGCGACCACAGCTGAGTGATGATAACGCGGAGCTGGCGGTGTGCCCGTTGCGCACGCACGTCCCCACGACTTGTCCTTGACGCCGAACCTAATTAGATCGTTGAGCATGGTCTTGCCATTGTCGCCGCCAAACACGAACATGGCATCCTTGTAGGCGACTACAGTGTGCTTGCTTCGCCTGAAAGAATCAAGTATTCGATAAATGTGTGGACTTTCGCTCACCTGGGCTACTGCTACTGCTACTCACTTGGCGCCCACGAACTCCGCACACTCGAGCATGCGCGACCACTGATGCGTTGCCGTATAGGTGCTGAAGTCGACGTTGAGCGCATTGCAGCTGTAGCTGCCTGGCGAGCTAACTTTGCCATTGAAGCTGCTACAGCTGCCGTTGCTGTTCGAGTCGTAGGCAATGCTACTGCAGCCGGATGGTATGACAGCCGAGGCGGTGCTACTGCTGCTGCTGCTGTTGCCAGCGCCATTGCCGCGCGTGCTGCGCATCGAGCTCGATGTGGACATTTTCAGATGGTTGCGTATATGTTGCGCGTCCAAGCAGCCAGCCGTTGATGCACTCTTGCGCGCCTTCACCCGCTTTCCCGATGATTTCGACTCGCGCGCTAGCCCTGCCTCAGTCCCAGAGGCAAGCGCCTGCTGCTGCTGCTGCTGTGAGCTGTTCGCCACGCATGCAGGGCAATACACGGTAGCTGGTGTACTGCCACCACTTGCACTTGCACTGCCACTGCCACTGCCGCTGCCACCTCCGACCAGGCCGCAAACTGCACTTAGGCCACTCGATATTGAGCTGGAACCGTGGCCGTTACTGGCACGGCTTAGCGCTCCAGCAGTGCGGCTGGTGCCACTGCCACTTCCCCCGCTACTGCCGCTGGCCACGACAACGCCAACGCCTCCGCTTGGTAGATCTTCGGCAGAACCATTCGTGTCTGCGCCAAGTATGGACTTAAGCATTAAAGCATTACAGTTGTAAAATCTCCTTCGTTGGCTTATCTTGATGAAAATTGCGTTGCAGGGCAGGGCCTTGCTCAACTCAGACGCTAATTGCGAGATCTCTTTTCACTACCTCTGCAGGTCAAGAACTAGCGATGGACATTCATGATATTTGCAGTGCAAATATTATATTTCTATCGGCGAGCCATATATCGATGGTACACATCGATAAAACATTCATGGTCATTGCCAATAAAAATATAGGTAATGCTGTTAAGCTGCCTTTAAGCCAGCATATTTATTTCAAACAATATAATTGTATAATTATATGTATACATTTGGTTAATAATAATATGATGATTATGCTGGTTTTATATATGCGGATAAAGTAATTTGCTACAATGCATTTCTGCATTAATGACGCCATGCTTGCCACCAAATATTTCTTATGTAAACAGCTGATGGACTGCTGTCCTTTCTTGTACTTGCGATAGTTTTTATACTATGCAAGCAAATAAGCAACCCTGCAATGGCATCAAATATCGCGGCACAGACCGCAAACACATTGTAAATGAAGAGTAGGAATAGGAATACGAATATTAAATATATATAGCTCTACAACAGCAGTGTGGTTAATTGATACGCTGGTCAAATGGCAAGCACTTCGCGGACAACTATCCTCCCCCAGTCGAAGGAGGCGCTACTAAAGTCTTACAATGCGCGTCTCAAAGAAGATGTGCGCAGCATGTTGGAAAACTTTGAAGGTAAATAACTGATAAAATATTTCTCTGCGGATAAATGTATTGATTTAGGACGGCAAATTCCCTAACGAATTGCTTTGGTACGACGGCCAGAACGCTTGCGACAAGGACGCTGGCGAATCAGGCGGTAGAGCTGCTCCATGCCCTCGAGGACGCCATTGCCGGTGGTGGCGCAGACGCCGTGGATTATCCAGCGCTGGCAGAGTTCATGCAAGCGCAAGCGTATGGCCAAATCATCTGGGGGAACGGCATTCGGCAGATCCTGCTTGTTGGCGAAGACAAGTACAACACAGTCCTTCAGATCGTTCACACGCAACATGGAATGCAGCTCTCTCATAGCCTCAGGCAAACGCTCAGTATCGGCCGAATCTACCACAAATATAATGCCAGCCGCATTGTTGTAATAAAAGCGCCACATGGAGCGGACACGCCTTTGGCCCCCAATGTCCCAGACGGTCAGACGCAGACGCTTGTACTCCAGCAGCTCAACGTTGAATCCAATGGTCGGAATGTTGGTCAAAGTGGCGCCCAGCTTAAGCTTATACAGAGTTGTGGTCTTGCCAGCCGCATCCAAACCAATCAGCAGCACACGCACATCCTCCTTGGCCGTGAAGCGATCGAAAAACAATGAAAATGAAGAGCCCATAATGAATTCCTTTCGCAATTCCGATCGCTGCCCAATAGATCAATATGCACACACGTTCGGAAGCCAACTGTGGCTCTGCCTAACTTGGGCACAAGACAGTTCTATACAAAGCTTCTGTCTCTCACTCGCTGTGCATTTGTATATGTCATACGATACGCGTAGAGTTTGAGCGACGTTCTCTCTGGCACCGCGCTCTCCGGCTATAACTGATCCATTGTTTACAAATTTGTTTATAGAAATTCTGAAGCTGGCGCGGCGCGAGAGTCACATTCAAATTTCAAAGATAACACAATGCGAGCAGGACGCACTCGAGATGCAAGTCCGAGCCGCCAATATGGGTAAGTAAAAATTCACAAGACAACTTTGAATTGCTTTAGTTTATATATCCAGTCTGGAATACTGCGCTACTTAACTGATGTTTTGGGGGTCTGCGCTTGTGACTGATAGACTTTTGGTAGTTTTGGGCTAAATTATAACTTTAGGCCAGCTCCATGATTAGGTCTTTGGTTGGCTTTACATAGCTGTGAAAACGCTACAAATTTGAAGCACTTTATGGCAGATTTTAACAGCTGTTTCTATATATTTTGCAGTACGAGCTGGTGAATCGCTGATGAAGCTTGTCGCCGATCTCAAACAATATCTCATACTCAACGACTTTCATTCCGTAAACGAGGCAATTACTAATAACTCACAGCTGTTTCGGACAACACAGATTGAGTGCGATAAAAAGCTAATGAAGCTACGCGATGAGATGGCGATGGACTTGTACGATCTGGAGGAGGAGTACTACACTAGCATATTTAAATAGAGACACTAGTTAGCATACATACATTGTATGGGGGAACTCGTATAAAAAGCTAATGAAACTACGCGATGAGATGGCGATGGACTTGTACGATCTGGAGGAGGAGTACTACACTAGCATATTTAAGTAGAAACACTAGTTAGCATACATACATTGTATGGGGGAACTCGTATAAAAAGCTAATGAAACTACGCGATGAGATGGTGATGGACTTGTACGATCTGGAGGAGGAGTACTACACTAGCATATTTAAGTAGAAACACTAGTTAGCATACATACATTGTATGGAGGAACTCGTATACTTTGTGTGTTGTGTGAGAATATATATAAGTAGTGATTATGATAAGCCAACGAAAATGCGTACGATTATTAAGAATTGCAAGACAAACATTAAGGATTAACGCTGCTGATGCTGGGTAGTAGATTCCTGCACTCCTTCTGGTTATCTTGGTCACCGTGCGACATGGAGGACAATGAGGCCGATGTATTGTCCGCCGAGCAGAGCTCATCGTTGACGTTATCCACAATGTCGCCAGTGTAGAAGAGTATTGCCTTGGGCACGATTTGGGTGCGGAGCATGTAGCCAACCTCAAAGTCGGCGCCAAGGACCATTTTGGTCTTCTCATCGGCCAACGACAGATCCATCGCTTGCGGCGGTGAAAAGAATCGAAAGAAGGACTCACGCGGCATCACCTTCGGTAGATTGCGTGCTCCTTTCCGGGGTCGCTTCTGCCTCACCGTCTGCAGCGTCAAATTGGATCCATCGCGCCAGTGGATGTGACAGCCCTCGCAGCGCACTATCTCCGGACCCTCGAACATAAACGGATAGTCCTTGTCCGCCTCGTGGCGCAGTATGTACTTCTTGGTCAGCAGCAGCGACGACGTGTGCAGATATCCGTTCGGCCGAAATTGGAAAATAACCGTATAGCTGTCCGGCTCGTAGCCGATGCGCACATCGACCAGGCACTCGAGCAACGGCTCATCGTGCTCCTGCACCAAGTCCGAGATGAGGGCCACGTTGCGAAAGACCGTTAGCCAGAAGCGAGGCACGCCCATCGCGTTGGCCGGCGGGTGCTGCAGCTGTTCGATCATCAGCTTGAACTCTTCCGAGTTCTTAATCTCCTCGAGCAGATCGTCGGGCTCCTCGTGCCAATAGCGCTCAATCGCCGGCGGCTCCACATCGCCGGTCACAATGTCGCGCCGGACATCGAACAGCGTACAGCTCTGCAGATAGAAGCGCTTCTCCAGCTCGTAGACCTCGCGGAAGAACTGCTCCGATATCTTGATCTGCTGCAATTGATTGTGCTTCAGGGCCAAGACCCTATTGTATACGCTCTTGGGCAAACTGTCCACCATGTGCTGCAGGAAGGCCCGCCGGCTGTTCGACGGCATCTCGGATGGACTCATGTCCAGGCTGTCCCTGAGTACGCCAGGACTACGGCTGCGACTGTGATTGCGGGAGGACACAATTGGTAAGTTCTTGGGCTCCTTCACGTTGACGATGGTCGCCGTCGAGCCGACCTCTGAGTTGGTTCCAATGTTAAGCATCTTAAACCCAGATAATTTTGAATCTCAATTTTGAACAAAATTCTGACAAAATTTCTTTAAGATTTCTCGTCTAACATCTAACATTTGTTTCGAAAGCAAAATGAAATCTTTATCGTTAAGTACATTTTATGAGAATATAGAAAAGGATTTGAAATCATGTCAGAAAGTATTAAACATAAATTAAATTAAAATTAAGTTTAAGTAGCGAGGATATATGTATGTATTTAGCTAAAAATATATATAAAATATTTAAGTTATTTATACAAATAATGTAATATATTAAGCTGAGTTCATCCAGCTGAGCACTAAATATTCAACAACAAAATTTAATTGACATTCAGAAATTTTGTTAAATAATTTAAAACTAGTATTATTTGTAGGACTCACATTTTTTACATTAATATTTTGTTTTTGTCAACTAATATTTTTTTATAAATATATGTCGTTACTAATATTTTTTGCTTACTGATATTTTTCTTCATTAGTATATTTTGTTTAATATAATATTTTGTTTAATTTAATATTTTTTTTTACTAATATTTTTTTCATTAATATATTTTTTACTAATATTATTTTTATAAATTTTTTTTTCATTAATATATTTTTAATCAATATTTTTACTAATTGTTTCTTTTTAATATATATATTTTTTTATACTAATATTTTTTTCTTCTATAATTTTTTTTATACTAATATTCTTTTCATTCATTTTTTTTTACTAATATTTTTTCATAACATATTTTATAATTTTTTGCTTTTAATTTATGCATTTTTTATAATTATTTTTTACCAATTGTTTTTTTCATAATCTTTTTTTTAAATATTTTTTTTTATGCATATTTATTTTATTATTAACATAGAAAGATAACAAAATTTACTTATTCATTAAAATATTAGTGGAACTCGTTAAAAATGAGAGTTCTGGGTATAATAGGCAGCTAGTATACATAACAGACAGAAGAAGGCGTGTCTGTCCCTTAAATTATATATGTTATTGATCTTCTAGTCTGGCACTCCCAACTAAAGCAGTTGTCTTTGTTTGATAATACTTAGGGCACACATGCTTATACGACAGATTGGCACAGCTAAGGGCTTTGAATTATAACTATCTTTATATATAAATATGAATTATCATTATAATTTCTGTAGATATATGCATAATGATTCTAATGAGCCCACTCTTGCCAACCAGCCAATCAGAATCTTCATTCATAAACACATTTGACCCAGGTCAGTGTGGCTTGAAGCTCGATTGGTATCATAAAAGATATACTTCCTGGTCGAAGACTCTTTATCTTCGCCTATCGCGCACATACGACTCTAGCCACCTGGACTGGATCGTGGCTAATCCCAGGCAAGAACCAAGCGCATTGCGATAACACCAATCGTTGTCTTCGCTGCCATAAATCAGCAGACTTATAAAACGCTACGTAATAGCTGTTTATTTATTTCTGCTTCTTGCCTTTCTTGCAATATTTATTGATAGAAAATCCCAAATAATTGCCGTATCTTATCGCAGAATGCTCGAGGCGCTCGTCCGCCCGGCTCAAGTGCTGTGCTCCAATTTATTTTTAAATATTTATAGAGCGAGTTGGAAGTATGCTCAACTTACGGATCTGGAGAATGAGCGATGATATGATATATATAAACTAAATATGGCATCAGATTTCGCATGATTTCATTTGCTTAAAGCAGAAAAACTTATAAGGAATATATATTGTAAATAAGAACTTTCGAGGGAATCTTCAATAATATCGGATTTGTTCCCGGAAACCCCTCTAGGCCCAGCTCAACTCCCACTCCAGACTTAAAGCTCCATTATATTTACTTTTATTCACTCACTACGATTAAAGAGTAAAATTATTTTATCACAAGGAACTTCATGTATATATATATATATATATATATATAGGAAAGTATTATATATATACATATATATAGCATAAGAGTTATCGAAAAAAAAAAGAATATATAGACTTAGAATATAAAATCTTCTTCGGTGACTGGCTCCAGGCTGCTGAGGCTGCGCTCGAAGCTCTTGATGCGCTGATACCACTCCGGATCCTTGGCGGAGATGATGTCGGGTCGCCCCATCTGGTACCTGTAGAGATATTCGGCGTGTCCCTGGCCCGCGATGCCGTTGACGGTGCAGGCGACAAACTGGTTGTAGACCTTGGACTCCCAGTCGCCGCCGACGTAGCGCACGGAGCTGCGCTCGACGCGTATTTGGACCAGGTACGAGGCTTCGGCGGTGTCCACAATGAAGTTCTGATGCTGTGGCGGCGTGCCCTTCTCGCCGTAGGAGTAGAGCTCAAAGTTGCTGCCCGTTATGGGCTGATAGACGCCCTCGGGCGTGCACACGTAGCCCACCTTGAGGGAGGAGAGGAAGAACGAGGGCTGGCTCAGATTGCCGACGACCATGCTGCTGCCATCGTCCAGGAGCAGCGCAAAGTAGACGTAGCGATTGATCGAGCTGAGGCAGCGCTCGGTGCCGAAGCTGTGATCCCGGAAGCCGCGCAGCTCCAGCTGCCGCCGACGCTCGCCCAACACAATGCTGCCCTTCAGCTGGCCGTGCTGCTCGTAGTGGGTGCGCCTGTCCACGATGTGCCCCACCGACTTGAGCATGCCGTAGAAGCTATCGTTCCAGGCCTCGCGCGCCACGGAGTCGGCAATCAGCGAGGAGCTGAGATCCCGATTGTAGTTGAAGTGCGCCGCTTGGCTACTGAACTGCAGATCCAGCTCCACATCCACCAGCTCCACAACCCTCTCACTGCGCAGCGGGCCCACGTACTTGATGCGCCAGAGACGCATCGACTCCTCTGGATAGATGTGGAAGCCGGCACCACGGAACTCGGTGCTCTCCTCGCTGCCGTCGCCGGTGAAGTGCACCATGTCGGGCAGCTTGGGCAGCATGTAGAGCAGCTCGTTGGGCAGCCACAGGTAGAGCGCCGCCTTGAGCACGCCGCGCCTGCGCCGCTCGAGGGTGATCATCAGCTTTTCGCCGGCTGCATTGGCAGCCATGAAGCTGACCACATCATAGCTCTTCGGGTCGTCCGTCAGTGACTGGGGCCGATCCAGCGTGGCCAGATGCGCCGCCGAGCTGAGCTCCTCCTCGTTGCGCTTGTAGATGCGATAGCGCAGGTGGCGCAGCACAAGCAGTGCAATCCGATACTTCAGCCGGTAGAAGAAGCCCTTGCAGGGATACTTGTCAAAAATGAGCGCAGACTTGCGACTCAGCAGCAACAGCCCCAGGCCCAGCAGCACCAGCAGAATGGCCAGGAGGGGCAGCACCACGAGCAGGCCCAAGCTAAGGAGGGCCAGCGTTAGGCCAAGACCAAGACAGATTATCAAGAGCATGTTGCTCGCACTTGTGTCGCGTTTCCGTTACTGCTTGCCGATTGCTGACAGCGACCGTGGCTAACTACTTCAGCTGGATTCGCAGCGAACCACTTGGCCAGGGGCGCTTATCACCGGGACGCTTATCAGTCGGCACTGCGTATATAGTGCTTAACGTACCTTAGTCATTGCGCTCGATCGATTGCTCAATTAATGTTGCATTTGCTGTTGGCCATAAATCTGTTGGCAAATTTTTGATATAATATTTATGATTCCTCGTCGATTTCTTTGCGCGCTACATTCAAGGCGGCTGCGTAGTACTTATCTTTTGTCTGTGCATGTACGTGCAAAATCACTGAGCTTTTGTATGGAGACATGCAATTGCATATGTAGGCAAAGACACATGATTGCGTCGCAAATAAATGTAAGTATGGGAAAGTGCAGCTAGTATTAAGCAAACTATCATTAGCATTATATATAATATCAATTCGAAACTAAAGTTATTTATGGCATTAAGGAGTTACGATTTGCCAGTGCCTGAATACAGTAAATGAGTCAAAAATCAAGCAGCTTTTGTGGTTGAGTATCTGAATCATCTTAAATAATTATGGTTGAATATGCGGACATTAAAGAAAGAAGTTGTTTGTATATAAATCGAAATTATTTGCTCTTATTAATTTAAAATTGCTATTTTTTAATTTATTCCATGCTTTTTGCAATATCTACATGCAGAAAGTGTTACTTCTGTCACTTTTTTTTTGCTTCACACAACGTCTATTGTGAATGCCACATACAAATTGGCAAGCACTGAACGCTAGTGTTGCCCAACACTAACAAGATGTCCGCTTGTAACGGTTGTCTTCTTTGCCACACTGCGGCATTTGCGAATTGCGTCTGCGCCAAAAAGTTTTTGGTTTTTTCGAGCTGCTGCCTGCGCTCATCTCTCAGCGATTGGCAACACAACAACGCTCAATCAATAAAAACATAAAATTAGTGCGCAAGAAGCATGCATGCAGCAGCAGCACCAGCAGGAGCAGCAGCAGCAACAACAACAACAATTGGCACAACAGCAATTAGAGTAAAGCACAACTGAGCACCAGGAAACAGAGCTGAAAAAGAAAAGAAAAAAGTGTCCTACAGTGTCCTTGTTTTCGCCTACAAACACAAATATACACACAGAGAAAAAAGTAAGCAAAAAAAGAAGCGAAATTAAAAGGAGAAAAAAAAACGACGTTAAAAATGTACAAAACAATACGGCACGGCGAGAACAGCTTGCAGTACACGATTCTGCCGCAGAACGATGATTTCCGGATTGAGGGCAAGCTGGGCAATGCCAGCTGCCAGGCAGCGAACACATCCTCCGCAACGTGCGCGTCCAGTGGCGCCAAGCGTAGCTCGTCGGCGGTTGCGCCACGACGACGTCGCACATTCTTTGCGTATCTGGGCCTGATCTTCGTCTGCACGGTGATCATTGGCGCCGTACTCATACCGTTTCTGGTATCCGCCGAGTGCTTGCCCAGTCCCACTGAATGGTTCCTCAAGACGAAGGCGGCATTCACGCACAGCGGCGACAGGCAGCTCTCTCACCCGGCTGCAGTAGCGGCCACTGGGGCGAGGATAGCCGCAGGGCCAGCTCCAGCTCCAGCTGCGCCGGTGGCTGCCATGCTGGGCCAGAATGTGGGCAAAACCGTGCAGATTGTCAATCGCAATGGCATTGAGCAGTTCATACTAAAGGTCAACAAGACTCTGCCAGCCAGCAGCACCACAACAACCACAACATCATCAACTACAACAACATCAACAACAACCACAGCGGCGCCAACAACAACAACACCAACTCAAAGCATGCAAATCACGGAGCAAGTGGCAGCCATCTTCCCGGCTAGCACTGAGCGGTCAGCTTTGCCAAGGACAACCGTTGCCACCGCTGCCGTCGCCCCACCGCTTAACAATCGTCAGCTGGCAGCCACCCTAACCACGCGCATCATACAGGTACCGCTGCTCAAGTCGGCAGCCAAGAAGCCCATCATGCCGCCCGTGCTGGCCAAGACGCAGAGCACACAGCTGCAGCAGCAACAGCAACAGCAGCAGGGGCAACAGCAACAACAATCATCATCAAGCAATCCGGATGTGGGTCAGAACAAGAGCAACAACAACAACATTTGGATGAATACACGCTGGGCCTACATAGATCCCTCCACCTATGTCCAGTGGTCGGTGAGTATCGAATCTCACTCTAATTGCATGCCTCTGGCCGTGTGTCCTTGTCTAACCCACACTCTCTCCCGTCCTCTCTCTTTCTCTCTCCCTCTAATTGGCAGGGCTACAAGGCTGAGGATAGCGTGCTGCTGCCCGCACTACTCGGATTTGCACTTATTGGAATGATTTTAATTATAACCGTTTGCCTGGTCGCACGCAACAAGCGCACCATTGTGTCCTCCGTGCGCAAGCGAAATCGTAACGTGAGTACAAAATGCATTTAATTGCCATTGTTGGGGGCAACACCAGCAACACCTTGCATAACCTTGCGCTAATTACGAGCACCCATAAACGCATCAAATTTCAAATGATTCCACAAAACCAGCAGAGAATACTTTTATTATCGAAATATCGAAATTTCTCATAAAAATTAAAACATGAATCAAATTGTAGCAGAGAATCCCCCTCTTAAAGTATATGCAACATATTTATATCTAATAAATTTCCTCGATATTTATAGCAGTACGTTCGCGTTCGTCAAATTCAAATCTTTTTTGAATGTCAACCGTTAGATATAAGTTGTGCAATGTGCGCGTATTAATGTTAATGGCAAAAGCAAATTAAAGAGCGCATAAGCTCAATTACTGCGCATGACGTCAGTATTGTGTATTGTAAGTGGCTGAGAGTGAAATGTGTGTATATTTGAAGCTGCATGTCATCGTAAAGATACAAAGTGTGCTGTGTTCGCGACCTTCTCTTTGATATGTCCACTATCAGCAAATAGTAGTGCAGGGTTGCATAATCGTCGATGACACTTAGTCCGCCTATCGATAAGTGTAAACGACAACAAATTCCACGTCACAGTCGGCTGGCACACGAAGCAAGCGAAAATCAAAACGGACATCGTGGCCAAACATCGTGACACTAACGATTGGGCGCCTCAACATAATATTGTGGCGCTCTGGGCATGTGGGAGCGAGAACGCTTAACTACAACCGGCAACATGAGAGCGTAGTGCAATGTGTGCGCGAGCGAGCAGGCAATAAATAACAACGTGAACAAGTGGTAGTGAACCAGCAGCGGCAGCAGCAACAAAAACCAACAACACTATTGCCCGTTGGAGCCGAGAGTCGTTTGCGTGGCAGTTTTTTGTTGTAGCTGTTGTTGTTGTTGGTGGTGCTGGCTGGCGCTGTTCTTGTTGTTAGTGTTTTAGCTGTTGTCGCTACCGCTGGTAGTGTTTTGTTGTACTGCTGCGGCTGGTGTGTCTGCGCGCTGTTGTTGTTGCTGCTGCGCTCGGCTCTGTTTAGCCAGTAGGCCGCCTTGGCATTCACACACATCGTTTTCGGTGAAACGTAGCAACACATTCATTCAGTCAGTCAGTCAGTTAGTTAGTTAGTCAGTCACAGTCACAGTCACACACTCACTCACTCACAGGTGAGGCGGCTGGACCACTGGATACAACAACAACAACAACAGAAAAAGCAAAATAAAAAAAACAAATTCAGGAAAAATTTCAAATCTATCAAATTTACCGTTTACTGCAAGAATAACAGCTATAACAAGTGGAAGCGAAAGAAATATACACAACTGAAAGACGCCTACGTCAGCAAATTGCAGCACAAATTCCAATCCTGTAAGCAACAACAACAACACAAATCATCAACCAACTCGCTTCGTCTAGTGAAAAGCAAAAAAAGAAAAAGAAATTTGCTTGCGTGTGGCGCTGGCCGCCTCTCTCTCTCTCTCTCTTGTGCATGTGTGTGTGATTGTAGCGCGCGCATGTGTGTGTGTGTGCCAACAAGGCAAATTTGTATTGTTTGCTTGTGTGTATGTGTATCTGTGCGTGCGTGGGTGTAAGTGTGCGCTGTTGTTGCATGGGCCAATTGGCATTTGCATTGCATGCACATGGCCATAATTCCGCTGCCATTGTCAGCTGCTGCTGCTGCTGCTGACGTTGCAACGGCCACGCGCACACGCACACAGCCACACACACCCGCTAGTGAGAGAGAGAGAGAGAGAGAGAGTGGAGGGCTCCTCATATAATTGCATTCACTAATCTCATCAACATTTTGCAGACAAGCAACAAGCCAGAGGAAGCAACAGCATTAATTATGGCCATCAAACCAGGTCTCGGCCGCAAGACGAGCAACAAGAATCCGCCGATACTTAGCCATGAGTTCGTCATACAGAACCATGCGGACATCATCTCCTGCGTGGCTATGGTCTTTGTGGTCGGACTCATGAACGAGTCGACGGCCTCCTTTGCCAGCGCCTTCATCTCGCTGCACCACAACGTCAGCGGCGAGGAGGCCAGCCGGGAGCAGCCGTATGGCAAGCCCTACACTTACGTGGCGGGCATTAAGGACTATTGCGCGATCTTCTTCTACACGCTCACCTGCATCATCATGCACGCCATCATCCAGGAGTTTGTGCTGGACAAGATCAGCAAGAAGCTGCATCTGTCCAAGTTCAAGCTGGCTCGCTTCAACGAGTCTGGCCAGCTGGTCGCCTTCTATCTGCTCTCGTTCATTTGGGGCACGCACGTGGCTCTGCGCGAGGGCTACCTGACCCAGGTGGCCCAGCTCTGGGAGGGCTATCCGGCGCACGCGATGACCTTCCTGCATAAGTTCTACTTCATCATCCAGCTGTCGTACTATCTGCACATGCTGCCCGAGCTCTACTTCCAGAAGGTGCGCGCCAAGGAGGAGCAACAGCCCAAGATCATACATTCCATTAGCGGCTTCACGCTCATCGTTCTGGCCTACACGCTCAGCTTCCAGCGCCTGGCCCTCGTCCTGCTCACCCTGCACTACTTCAGCGAGTTGCTCGTCCACATTGTCCAGCTGATCGGTGTCTTCGATCGCGAGGAGCGTCTCGCTCGCGTGGGCATCGTGAACAACGTGTGCTTCGTCCTGGTGCGCTTCGCCACCTCCGTGATCGGTGTGCTGACGCTCTACTACGGCATTTGCGTGTCCGGCGGCAGCTACAATCTGCGCGCCGTTGTCGCGCTGATCGGACTGATCGCCGTCCAGGGCTACCTGGTGTTCTCCTTCATCACTGAGCAGCTGCGCGCCAAGCGCGAGGCGAAACGCGAGGCCAAGCTGCAGGCGGCGCAGTCGAAGAAGGCCAAGGCGCCCAACAAGGACAAAGTGAAGCGCAAGAAGGAGAGCGACCTGCCCGAGGCGGACCAGGTCTCCTCCAGCCCGGTCAAGCAGAAGCTCAAGTGAAGCAGCTCAGCTGCGCCCGCAGCAGCTAACACAATCAAATGCAACAAAATCTTCCGCACACTTCCAGACGCTCAAGCAACTAGCAGACAAACAAACAAACGCAAACACAACAAGCAACATCAGAACAGACTCCATTAGCACTGGCCTAGCAACATACACTAAACAACACAGCACAACACTGCACAACACAGCAACAACAACAACCCACATGAAACATTTTTATACTGTCGCATTTACAATATTCTCTCAGAGCACAAGCTTTTCGCAAATCTAAATGTTTTGTTTCATTATAAGTCTATTTTTTTTATTATTATTACAAATTAATTT